>ML810235.1:108424-135670 GCA_009831015.1 Picea engelmannii
TGGGAGAGGGTGGGTTCTGCATAAAAAATGCTTGACATTCAAGTCACCTTCATAACATTATGTCCAATATTGACAATGCTTGAAACTCAAGTCACCTTCATAACAATATGTCCAATATTGACAATGCTTCTCAAACCAATCAATCAATGATACTTCCAACATGGTAAGCATATTATAATACATTATATAGTATTATTTGTGTAATTATTTCATTGTTTTATATTATTATTAGAAAATTAATTATGTGTATCAAATTGTAAAATTTAAGTTCAATTATTTCAAAGATGAGAAGAGCATATATGTGTATAGAGTTATGAAATTTAAAACCATCCCATAAAGATTAAATATGAATGAGAAAATTTTAGGATTTAATAATATTCACACTAAGATTATAAGTTTAGGTATATTTGTAGTGTGGATTGGGTACAATAAAAAAGTGAGTTTGTTTGGTGTTTTGTGCACTTCAGGCAATTAAGTAACTAATATTTGGAGTGCTAAAAAAATATTCAACCACTGAATTAAAGATTGGATGAAATAAATGTTGGAATGGTTGTCATTTATGTCAAAGTATTAATGTTGTTATTAATATCATATTGTGGATTGAGGATTAATGTTTTCATTATGTCATATGCCAAGAGTGATGTCCCGCAAAAACATGACCTTCCTCGCAAGGACAACAAGGATGAATTCAGAAGATATTTTTCACCAACATGGTCTCGCACAACTCACTTTAAAAAACACATTGCATGTATTGGGTCTCGACTGTTGAGCAAGAAGGGATATATTGAGATGAAGTCACCAAGAATAGGTCTTGGATATGATGTTGTTGTTGCCTCTATACCTACACCTATCCTTTCTACAACAAGGGAATTTTTATTTGTTGTAGGTGGAGTTCAGAATGGTTTTCCATAAAAACAACCTACAGCTGATTGTGTTGAATAGATTGATGAGTTGTTTATTCTTCACATGCTAGAATTTGAGGATGTTGTTACATATGACATTATTGTTGATAGGTCAGGTTGTTCTACTCTTGTAAGTGAACCTGACCTTGAGCCTACTTCCTCTGATCATCTAGCAAAAAAATATGTGCCTTATTATCATCCTAACCATAAAAATCAAAATAATGGAAATCATTCTTTTGGATCTTTGTAGAAGAGACATGAAAGAAAACATTGTGGACCAGTGTCGACTACCTGGATAAATTGTGGTTGGATTGATGGATGTTCATGGAATCATTTGAGCATATGTTTGAGGACTTCGTATCATTGTGTATCATTGGTTGTATATTCATGCAACGTTCCTCTTACTTAGTGATGATTTCCTTGGAAGTGGTCAACCGAGGATCAACCTGACATGACAGTCAACTGAATTTTCAACTAATTTTCGAATGGGTTGTTCATCAACTCGAATTTTGATGAGAATTATTGTTTCTACTTATTGATCCCTCAAGGGGGGAATAGGGGAATACTTGAAGTCATTGATATGTGAACCCAATATGTGAAGTCATTGATTCTATGTGTTGAATGGATAAATGTGCTTAGATCTTGTTGAATACTGTGTTTTTATGGAATTAGGGTTCTAACCTATGATGTGAATAAGGGTAAATGCTAATGAATGTTAACTGCTAAGTACTATAGTAAGTATTATAATCATCTACTTCGCAGGTGTTGCCAAAAGGGTCGGTAGTTAGGGTTTTGTTGGTGCGTTGTTGAAGCTGAAACCTGGGTCTGCCCTTGTGCCAACAAATGGTTATGTTGTCGAGACCTGAAACTGTGATTGCTAGGAACCGAAGAAAAGAGAAAGCTATGTGCGTAGATCTGTTGTTGTGGTGCGTAGTATTATACTTGACTTGCGAAGCTCTGTGCTAAGAAGGGAATCGGATCTGAAGAAAAGAGTAAGATTTTAAATCTTTGTGCTCTGATAAAAGTAAGATAAGTGGAAATTTTTGTTTCGAAAGAATGGATCTAGCTATATTTTGTCCTAGTCTGAAAATTAGGGCACAACTAGAAGAAAGAAGATTTGATATGAATAGATTCGATAGAAATAGTGAAAGATATGGTATTCTTATGCAAAGAAAGGATTTTTGGACTAACAAGTGGATGTAGGATCCTAGAAATAAATATTTGCATGTTCATCACTATGATCCCAGTGCACAGTATAGGAAAGGTTGGGGATCATTTAAGAGAAAGAAAGGATCGACTCTTTGTTATAGTTGTAGAAGACCGGGACAACTTGCTAAGGAATGCCCTAGTAGAGGCCCTATTTGTCTTTGTTGTAAAGCCTTTGATCATGAAGTTTTGGACTACCCTAGAATGATTGGTAAAGTTTAAAAGATGAATATGAGACAACAAAACCATGAGGAAGGTCAGCAGACTAAGAAAATGCTAGAACATCAGAAAGAATCAAAGACTATATTATTGCAGATTAAAGAAACCCTAAATGATCACAGAGACATTAGCTTATCAGAGATCTTAAAAGAAACGAAGTGCGTAGAAACAAGAATAGGAGACTTTGACATAGACTATGTTCTGGATGAGGAAACACAAGTGAATATCATGACAGAAATTACTTGGGAAATTTTTGGAAAGCCTACTATGGTTCCTTCAGTGGGAGAAATAGGATTGTTTAAAGGAAATTTGATAACCCTATGTGGAAGACTTACCCATGTACCTACGGTTGCTCATGGAACATCGACAGAAGATGAATTCAACGTCATTAAGTTTGTTGAGAACAATGCCCCCTTTGTAGTTTTTCTAGAAAGGACCTAGATTGAGAAAGACCAGATCCGAAGGAAATAAGAAGAGGAAGCTCTAGAATAGAAAAAACAAGAATTAAGATATTTCATGGCTAGGAGAATAGCGCACTTACTAGAAGAACAAGAGGACAAGTCGAAGCAACTGAGGACCAAAGACTTAGATGTTGGAAATCTCACAATTGGACCATTGGAACCACGCCATAATGGATGGAATCGTATTGATTGAGGCTTTTTGACCCGTTGGAGGAATCTGTTATGACATTGTCTATTTATCCCGTCGAATGTTGCACCGAGAACACTTTTTTGAATTGTGATTATCCGAGCCCACAGAGAACTCATTTTTATCATGTTGTGCTTATTAATACCTCGCAACCCATTTAGATACCCTGAGTGTTTTTTTGCCTACCCTAAATCTTTGTACACAAGCGTGCATGTCGGGCGAACACAGTGCAGTGGAAAAGTTCGTGGAAGAAATTCCAAGAGATATGATGGTGGAGAAGGTAATTTCCACAGGGGCATAGGCCTCATCGAAAAGAGGGTTGCGAGCCTCCCCATCAACTACACGTCGATCTAGGCTCTCTATAACTGCGACAGAGAAACGGAGCAAGCATCGCGACGACTTGGCAAACGCGAAGCTCATCCCATCAATCATGCCCAACTATATCTCACCTTTGGTTGGCGTGGTTAGTCGTGACAGTGTCCCAAGAGACTTCGACTATACATTGATCATTGCGTACCTCCCAAAGGGGATACGCACAATCAGATCATAGTTGGGACAAATTCTGACGCTCAAGATCAGTGATTTCAACTTAGAAGATCACAAGAATTATGGAATGCTCACCCCACACAAGTATTTAACCAAGACAATGGGGAAGAAGCCAAATATAGTCCCCTAGCCATGGACCATGGACATCACGAGGTCAACCATCCTTAATGTGATGAAGATACTAGACTTTGGTAGACATCAAGAGGTTAACGCATGAGTTAAAATCCTCTTGTCTTGCTACCATGGTGGTTACTTATGGTTGTATAGGCGCATCACCGTAGATCTGGTGTTGATCCATTGGATCATCGGATTGAGCATGCAAGGACCCGACCCTCAGGATTTTTACCTAGGGAAGGTTGTAGATCGCACCCTGGTGCAGTGCATAAAAGACAACTATGATGATGTAGAGAAGGGGAAACGGGGCTACAAGGTATCCTCCATCCAAAATGGTGCAGTGCACCTAGCTTTCCAGTTGATCACTGGTAAGCATGTCAGGAAGAACAGACCGACGCAGGTCACGGGGTTCGTCATCAACCTCACATGAAAATGCGTCGAAGGGATGCAAATAAACTGGGAGAGCTACCTCGTCAACCAATTGGAGCAAGATTTCCGCAAATCACAGGACCAGGGCTACGAGTTTCATTTTAGCTGGTTGTTGATTCTCATTTCCATCATTTCTTGGGAGATGCCAGAAGGATCCATCTTCCCTCAAATTGAGTCATATGAACCATTGGCCATGAAGTTCACTACGCTATGGTATTCGAGTGACATGGAAAAACAATGGTAGTCGAATGCGGTGTTCCAAACATATTATTTACAACTGAAGAGGGCCATTGAATCTTTCCCTCACATGACGTTGAATACTCTACACAGGTTCAGGCCACTTGTGAAGTTCCATGCAGATAGGCATTTCATTTACATCACTGCACGTGGGGATCAACATAAGGAAGAAATCCAATCCTATTTCAAACTCACAGAGGAGGACATGGAAGAAATAACCAAGGAATGGCCTGTAGAGTTCCTTGTACCAGTCGACCAAACATAACTCTTCAACCCCGACCTCATCAGAAGTCCTGTAGTCACTCGAGAAGAGTATGACGGACCCAGCAGAAGTAGAAGGAAGAAGAAGAAATAAGTACATGAAATGAACAACACATCAAAAGAAACTAAACCAGAGTAACCAGGAGGAGGAGATGACGAAGTAGACCAGGAACAAGATGAAGGGAAAGAAGAAAATAATTTTTTCCCCGAAGAAACCATTAGCGTGGAAGAATTCATGAGCGAATAAGCCCTAGTTACAAAATGTACTCACGGTGGATGATATTGACCTTATCATCATAGCTATATCAGACACCTCAGAGGACATTTTTCAGCGCAAATAAGAAAATCAAGAGACCATGTATGACAGGATTGAGATGGAGTTGAAAGGGGTACAACAATACCTCTAGTCGAGCCGCACAGTGTCTAAAACGCCATCATCATCATCAGAAGATATAGAAGTAGGAGACAAGTCTGCCCAACCACGTCGATTAGTCAATGCGACAGAGGCTCACCTTCATCGTGTACAAGAAGAGAAAGAACAAGCCACAAAGGCCTTGAAACAAGCAAAGGAGGAAGACCTAGAGCAACATCAATTTGCGAAGCAAGAGAAAGATGAACTCCAAGTGAAGTTTGCAGAGGACAGAGAACAGATCCAGAAGGAAAAAGAACAGTTGCTCGCGAAACAGATAGGAGTCAAGGAGGCAGTCAACATAGCACTTTTCTCTCTATCGGGCCTCGTACAGATAGAAGAAGAGATAGTGGAAAGTCAAGTGGTGAAGCTCGCTGAAGCTATTCAGCAGCTTCAAGAAAGAGTGGTAGAACTGGAACTGCAAGCAGTGTCATGCACTCCACAGGAAGTGTGAAACCAGAGAGAAGAAAATTCTAGGAGCGTGGTAGAAAGAATCAAGGCGTTGGCCTCGGAATGTAAGCTACTTAGCAACTACAATGCGCAGAGCTATGAGAACCTCGCAGAAGACCCAGAACTAAAAGCATTAGAATCACAACTTCAAGAGGCAAAGAAACAAACATCGACAATGCAAGTGCAACTGAAACTTCTTTCATCAGTTGAGAAGATGAAAGGTCATGGAAACAACGCGCAGTTCAGCAGCAGTTCCATGCCATCCAGAGTAAAGTCATGGAAGTGACCCAGAGACTCCAGTCGGTGCAAGATGAATCCTGCACATGTTTTGAGGAGATAGAGGGACAAGGAGCATAGCTAGAACAAGTAGTCACCTTAGTGGAACAACGCTTGGAAGGACCAGTCACAAAGAAATTCATCCAGGAGTTCACCAAGAGGGAGGCTCTGGTGAAGCAACAAGTTGAGGCAGCTCGAGCCAAGCATGAGGCCTTCGAAGCAGAGTTGTCCAAACCAGAGTGACTCGGGATGAGTCATAGGTGAGTGTTGGGGGCCTATTGGACCTTGACCAATTTTTGGAGAATCTTGGTCATGTTTGACCAATTTTGGGACTTCGACAGGCTGGTCGAAGATGAAGCACCCAGGCGAAGCGGAGATCGCGGGATCTCAGCCCCTTTTATGGGATTTTTGGGGATTAGGGTTTATGTAATGGGTATGGGATGTTGGCCCATGGGTTTACCCATGTTTAGACCCTTTTTGTAATGTATAAATAGATATCTAGGGGATGTAAGAAACACGAGAACTAGTAGAATCCGCTTAGTGCGGATCTAAAGGCTTTTTGCATACTATGTGTTAAGACTTGCAGAGCTAAGTGCAAGTGATTGTAAGAAGCTTGTGTGCAGACTATGTAAGAAGGCTTTGTGCTATGACCTAGCTCATGGAAGGAGGATCTGGTGAGGTGCATGTAGATCTCTTGTCCTATGAGGAGTTGGTTATGTAGCTCTGTGCATGTACAAAGATTGACAGAAGATAATAAATAATAAGAAGAGTTGGTGGACGTAGCCCCACACTGGGGTGAACCACGTATATCCTGTGTTATGGTTTCTTTGTGCAATATGGTTGATATGTTATTGATGTGATTCATGCTTAGTGCTATAATCTTTATGTTAAATGCATCTGATATAGTATCTTAGTTCTTATGCTGTGAATGAATGCTAGATCTTCTTTGATGCTATGTGTTGAATGGATAAATTTGCTTAGATCTTGTTGAATATTGCGTTGTTTTGTAATTAGGATTCTAACCTGGAATGTGAATAAGGGTAAAAGCTAATGAATTTTAACTTATAAGTTCTCTATTAATTATTATAATCACATATCTATGTCCCATCAAGGTTGTAGAAACTTGAGTCCTGCAACCCCCCTACCTCTACCTCGAGTGAGACTTCATCCGCTTAGCAGGTGTTGTCGAAAGGGCCGGTAGTTAGGGTTTTTTTGGTGCGTTGTTGAAGTTGAACCTTGGGTCTACCCTTGTGCCAACATTGTCTTATATTGATTCCCCCCCCCCTCTTAGTATATGTGTGTCCTTTTTTGGGCCCTCCATTTTGAGAAGCGTGTATTTTTGCAGAAATGCTAAAGTTTTGCAAAAAGCGCAATAGGTCAACGAAAGACTTGAAGTGGAAGAAAATAGGTGGACAAGTGGAAAGCTAACTGAAAGTGTTCCAGTAGTGAAAACAACCAAAAAGAATCATGCATCATCTATACGAGTAGTGGAAATATCCAAGAGCTTCGAGCACATGCAAGGAGATAGTCAAAAAGACAACAAAATCAAGAATTCAAGAAGCCCCTAAGATAAAACTATAAATTTGGAGCTATGTAATGGGTAAAGGGTTATTTTTACCACTAGTACTCTTATCCTTATTATTATCAAGTTAGTCTCAGGGATCTATTGTAAAGGATTTTGAATGTTATTGTGCTTGTGCATAAGCTTAGAGTCTGTAATGGGTATCTAGGAATAGATTATGTTGCTTAAGCTATTGTAAGAGAGATGTACTCATTTTATGAAAATTTTGAGGTGTTGATAATATAATGGATTGTTCAAACCCTAATATTTTGTTTTACTATGTATGAATCCATCATTTCTATGTTTCTCAATTACCTTTGACATGTGCATTTAGCATTTAATTATTTTTTATGAATGTCTTATTGCATATCGATGTATGAAGTTGAACATGGTAATGTCAAACACGATGATGCATTCTATTTGAATCACTTCACCACACACATCTTGACTGCACTTTGGGTGACACCTCCTTCCCTTGTGGAAGGTTGAATATGCTAGCATTCCTAGACTACATCGACACCCTTTGTTGGTAACCTCTGAGAACCCTGGTCTCGATTTTGTCCCAACAAATGGTTTTGTTGTTGAGACCTGAGGTTTAAGGTGATCCTTTAGAGGATGCCTCACTGGATATTCAAATATGATGTTGATAATTGGTGGTAAAGAAGGTGCAACACATGTATACAACAATAATCCAAGTTGCGACACAAAATTTGTATGGTTATGAAGAGTGTTGTCTTCTATTCAGAACCTGCGGTGACCAAAACAAGATCTTTTGAACCAGATTTCCTGAAGAGGTATTTCAGTGGTTAGAAGGGATGAAATAAGCTTTCAAATACAAATATCAAGTAAAAAGAAGATATAATTGGACTGCTAAAGGTTTATAATCTCTTCACCAGTTAGATTATCATATCTCTTATGCTGTGGATTTCTAGGTGTTGATTTTTCAATATGATAGGTTAAGCATGTAGTTCATTTCAATTTGCATTTGTCTTAACCATTAAAAGGAATGTTGCAGCAACCAAGATCACAAGAAGAAACACCATGCACAAGAACACAAGAAGTATCTTGGGAAACCCTTCTCAACAAGGGAAGAAAACCAGCCAAATCCTTTGCTATATTCTTCAAGAGAAAGACCTTCACCACCAAGAAAGACCTAGCACGCAAGAGGGTGCTAAAAACCTATAAGACTAGCGCCCAAGAGAGGTGCACACTTCTCCCAAGTAAATGTACTTGCCTAAATTTCCAAACTCACTTGAATGATATGATTCCATAATGGGGAATTTCCCTTTAATTATATTATACTTTCCCTATCAACTGAAGTTTTTATTAGCTCAACGGGGCTGACCTCTCTAAGTCATATAATAATTATTATAATTATAATTATAATTATAATTAATATTATCTAGATTAATTATCTTTTATATTTATTATTAATCACATTAAGGTGGGGCTGACCTGTACCCTTTACATAAAAATTAGGGTTACAGGTAGGTCTGACTCTTGAAAAATATATAGCAAATGATCTGATACACCCACTAGTGCTCATCCACTAGGGGCACATCCATATGGATGTCACATCTCTGGTTCATTGCATTACACAGAAGAACCAGGTCTTCACACGTTCACATGTGCTCATCCACAGGCGCGTCCACTCTGCAGATCTTCTTTCCCACGTCCTCACACAGGAGAATCATCTGGATTCTTCTCATCAACTATGTCTCTCATAGGAGGCTAATACATCATATTCATTTTTGTTCACATGACGATGCACCCAACACTTTGGGATTTCACACGTTCACCTTGTGATAATCCACAGGCACGTCCAACTCAACAGATCACCTTTCCCACTGGATAATCATATGAAGTTATTCTCAACTCTCTGAATGGAGGAGGTCATCTCTATGTTCCTAGCTCTATCTCAGAAAGGAACCACGTTCCTCAATCAGAGATGGAGAATGTCTCACATAGCTACAATCATCAACACTCCCTCTCAGCTAGGGAGGAATTTTCCACCAGGCCAAGTCTCTCACAGAAATACTCGAACTTTGTCTTGGCAAGTGGTTTGGTGAATCTACAATTTGTTCATGAGTAGAGAGGTATTGTAAGTGTATTATCTTTCTCTGCACCATGTCTCTGATATAGTGATACTTGATTTCAATGTGTTTTGATTTGTCATGAAACATTGGGTTCTCAGAGAGATTTACACAGCTCTGGTTGTCACAATGAATAGTAGTTGGATCCATATCATGATCGAACAAGTCTCTCAATATTTTGTGAAGCCATACTGCTTCATGAACTGCCACACTTAGTGCAATGTACTCTTCCTCTGTTGTACTTAAATCTATAGAGCTTTGTTTTCTACTACACCAGGAAACCATGTCTGATCTTAAGGTGAAGCAACAACCTAAGGTGTTTTTTCTGTCTACTGCACTTCCTTCCCAGTCTGCATCAGCATATCCTTCCAATATTAGGTCCACATTAGTTTCATATCTCAGTCCATAGCCAATTGTACCTTGTAAGTATCTCAATACGTGTTTTGCAGCTATCCAATGTGTATGTTTTGGTTGACTCATAAATTATCTAAGCACATTCACTGCATAGCAAATTTTTGGTCTGGTGTTAACCAGATACATCAAAGATCCAATAAGTTGATGATATAAATGTGGATCTATGTCTCCTAAATCAGTTTCACTCATCTTCTTTAAATCCATTACCATTGGAGTAGGCATGGATTTACAATTTGTTATTTTGAACCTTTTTAGTATCTCCATAGTATATTTTCCTTGACTTAGGAAAATCTCATATGATCTCTGCCATACTTCTAGTCCCAAGAAATAATGCATTAGGCCCAAATCCTTCATTTCAAATTTAGCAGTTAATTCTTGTTTTCATTTAGCAATGAGTCTCTCTGAACAGGTGATGAAAAGATCATCCACATATAAGACCAAAATTAGACACTCATTGCCATCAATGTGATAATATAATTTTGGGTCGGCTGCACTTTTGTTGAATCCCAAACTCATCAAAAATCCATCCATTTTATCGTACCAATCACATGGTGCTTGTTTTAGACCATATAGGGATTTATTCAACCTGCATACATGAGATTTTTCGTTGTGTATGACGAAACCTTCTGGCTTCTCAATATACACTTCTTCCTCAATTTCACCATTGAGAAAAATTTTATTTACATCCATATAATGTAGCTTCCAACCCATGGAAGCAGCCAGTGCAATGATAGATCTTATGGAGGTATATCTCGCTACTAGTGCAAAAGTCCCATCATAGTCGACTCCCTCTATTTGTGAAAACCCTCTAGCCACAAATCTTGCTTTGTATTTTTCAATGTTTCCATCAGCAGCATGTTTGATTTTGTAAATCCATTTGGAAGTCACTATGGACTTTCCTTCTGGTCTTGGAACAACATTCCATACATCATTTTTTAGTATAGATTGGTATTCTTCAGTCATAGCATCTTGCCATACATGTTCACATGAAGCTTCTCCATGACAAGTTGGCTCTAAATCAATAATGTGGGTCATGGATGAAAGGTAGCTTGAGAATCTCTTAGGTCTCTTTCTTTCTCTGGTTGCTCCTTGTAGGGATTTATACCCTTCTTATTCTTCTAATTTTTTTCAATCCCAAGCATGTATTTTATGTCCAACTGTGATGTCTCTGGGTATGTTTCTTAGGGAAACCGAGTCTATTGGAGCAACTGGGTCAACTGGAGTTGTTGGCTCATCTAGAATAATATATGTCTCCCTATGAACTGCTGAAGGAGGAGGAGGTATTGTTTCACTATCAATTTCCATCTGATCTTCTCTGGATTTATGGAATGCAACTTCTTCTTCAAAGGAACATCTCTACTTACTTAAATTTGTCTCTGACTTGGGATGTAGATTCAATATGCTTTTGAGGATTCACTATATCCTACAAATGTACCCTTTCTTCTTGAAGGTTCTAGTTTGGATCTCTTTTATTTGGGTACATGAAGGTACATTGGACATCCAAATATTCTGAAGTGTCTAATCTCAAGCTTCACTTTGGTGAATGATTCTTCTAGAGTAATTTTCTTTAGGATCTGATGAGGACTACGGTTTTGAACATATATTGTTGTCATACATGCTTCTTCCCAAAGAGTCATAGGTAGACTCTGATCATGTATCATTGCTTTAGTTTCCTCAATGATAGTTTTTTTTTTCCTTTCAACAACCCCATTTTGTTGAGGGTTGTAAGGAACTGTGAACTCCCTGTTGATTCCTTCTTCAATATAAAAATTGTTAAATTCTTTTGAGGTGTATTATCCTCCATTGTCTGATCTTAATACTTTGATTTTTCTTCTGGTCAGGTTTTCCACCTAAGCCTTGAATTCTTAAAATTTCGCAAGGAATCCATCCTTATTCTTTAGAAAGTAAATCCAAGTTTTCCTGGAGTGATCATCTATGAAGAGTACATAGTATAAGTACCCATTTAAGGATGCAACAGTCATTGGCCCACATACATACGAATGTATCAAGTTCAAGATTTCATTGGATCTGTTGTCACTGCTAGGAAAGGATCCTTTAACATTTTCTCCAAGGGAACAACCTTTGCAAACACCTTTATGCTGGATCTAGATCTCTGGTAGACCTGTTACCATTTTCCCTAGAGATGGAAGAGCTCTATAATGAATGTGAGCAATTCTTTTATTCCATAACTCACTCAAGTTGATAGTGTCATGTAATAATGCTTGAACTGGTTTGATGGTCAAATTGTACAAGTTATTTTCTATGACACCAATTACTTTGGAAGAGCTTATATGAGAGTCTTTGTGCCATGCAAGAACTCTTCCTTCTGAGAAATTAATTTTGCAACCTTTGTCTTCCAAGGCTGAAATAGATACAAGGTTTCTCTTCATTCCGGGTACATATAGAAATTCCTCTAGTTTAAGTTTCATATCCAAATCTAGTTGGAAGGTAGAAGTTACAACTCCTCTCACATTATATCTAGCATCATCTCCAAGAACAACATGTAGATGTGTCTCTTTCTCAACGAAGTGTGTTAGATGATTTCTAATACCGGTCATGTGCCTGGAGGCACCACTGTCAATTATCCAAGTATTATCATTTATAGGAACCATACCTGATAGTGTTGAAATGTTTATGTCTTCATTACTTTGGAGTCTTGTACTGAGCTTGCTTCCCATCATGATTTTGCTCATCTTCACAAACTCTTGTCAACTAGGCTAGAAAACCTAACGGCTAGGCTAGGCTGTCACTTTTAGGTTTTGTTGGTCTTATGATTGCCAACAATAAGCCTTGATAAATATGATATCCCTGGTAAGTTGAGGATATTCTTCAAGAAGTTTGCAGAAATACACATCAAAATTTTCTGCAAAATTTTGGTGAAACCCTAGAAACCCTTAGGGAAAATAATTTGAAATGCCCGAAATTTTGATCTGAGACTTTCTGGAGGTGCGTTGAAGGAGGTTGTACCCTTCTATTTATTTTTCATCCCAAGCATCCAAGTTTTGAGTGGTGAAATCTCTCAAAAGAGGAGGTCGTACGGAATTTCTAGAAACCCTAGGAGGTTTGTAGGATTTTTGCAAATGAGTGAGAGAAGGGGCTGGAAAATGCTTGTGCAATGGGATCTTCAAGACCTATGCTCTGATACCATGTTTATTTTTCAATATGATAGGTTAATCAAGTAGTTCATTTCCATTTTCATTGGTCTTAACCATAAACAAGAATGTTGCAGCAACCAAGATCACAAGAAGAAACATCATGCACAAGAATGTAAGAAGTATCCTGGGAAACCCTTCTCAACAAGGGAAGAAAACCCAGTCAAATCATTTCCTATATTATTCAATAGAAATACCTTCACCACCAAGAAATACCTAGCACACAAGAGGGTGCTTAAACCCTATAAGACTAGCACCCAAGAGAGGTGCACACTTCTCCCAAGTAAATGTACTTGCTGAAATTTCCAAACTCGCTTGAATGATATGATTCCATAATGGGGAATTTCCCTTTAATTATATTAGAATTTTCCTATCAACTGAAGTGTCTATTGGCTCAACAAGGACGACCTCTCTAAGTCATATTATAATTATAATTATAATTATTATTATTATAATTATAATTATTATTATTATAATTATAATTATTATTATTATAATTAATATTATCCATATTAATTTTCTTTTACATTTATTATTAATCATATTAAGGTGGGGATGACCTGTACCCTTTACATAATAATTAGGGTTACAGGAAGGTGTGACTCTTGAACAATATATAGGAAAGGATATGATACACCCACTAGTTCTCATCCACTAGGGGCACATCCATAGAGATGTCACATCTCTGGTTCATTGCATTACACAGAAGAACCAGGTCTTCACACGTTCACATATGCTCATCCACAGGCACGTTGATGCAGGAGCATCTCCCACATCAAGCGAGCCAGCGCGGAGAAACTCGGACAACTGGATGAGTGCCAGCACAAATTTTGAAAATTACCTTGGAAGTTGTTGCGTGATCTTAAATGAACCATTAAGATGAAGCGCACTTGTATATTGTAATCGGACCTTGAGCCTTTATCTCTCGTCCTTAGTAGGTAGGAGGCATTTAAAGTAGTTAATGCAGGTAGATAGAATTTAATTCTAGATTAGATTGATTGAGAGCGCAAGAGGGAAATGGGATATAGACACCCTCATTGTGTATTGTAAACATTAGTAGAGGAAGAAGAGCAAGAGCATGCAGAGAGTTGTGTAAGAACAACCATGTACGGATATTTGGATTAATAGAAGAGATTGATTCAAATTCATGGTTTTTTGTTTGTTCTCTATGTATTGATGCTAAATGATATGCTCATGAATGATTGCTTCCTGTTATACATTTTCTTTATATGTTGTGTATATGATTTCATGTTTGAGTTTGAAGTCTGAGAGGAAGAATGAATGAGTTTCAATTGTTTCTCTATCTGAGTAAGAATTCCTGCAAGGAGTGCAGTTGAGTATAGGAGTCGTGCAAGGAGTGCATAGGACAAGCAAAGCTTCAGGGTTGTGAACCTAAGTGAAGCGTCGAGAGACTGCTGCTGCAAGTGTGCACAGGGTCGAAAGGATTCAACACTTGGAAGTTGTTGAATGTCTGCCGCAAGGAGTGCATGCAAGGTTTGTTGAAGGATTCAGAGTTGTAAGAAGCTCAGGAAGGATAAGGCTTTTGAATTTGTTGAAGGACAGTGCAGAGAAGTTGTGCCTTGAAGAGATAAGCAGGCGGTGTAAGTTTACACGCAGGTGAACAAGTTCCGTGATAAAGGAACACTTGAGTCGTTTCGCAGGTTTCATTAGGAGGAATGGACAGTCGAAATTCTCCAAGGAGAATTCTTGAATTTCCGTGGGCCATTGGATCTCACGGAGGAGCAGGAAAGTTACCGTAGAAGCGTCAAAGGGTTCAAATATCAGGAGGGGAAGAACCATAGATCCGAGTCACGAGGACCGTCGAATCTACACGTGAACTCACATATCGGGGTTTCATGGGTTGAAACTCCGTAGTATTGTAACAGGAATCGCGAAATCGTGATACGCGATATCTCGACAGTCAAAAGAATAGTGTGGGGCCACAGGAGTCGGCGAGGTGGACAGGTGGCATGCCTTATCAGGGTTTCGCAGTGAGAAGTCCCGAAACATTGACCTAAGGATTCGCAATCCCACGAAGTCCAAAATCCCGATAGAGGTGACAGGCGTTGAAATATCAACTCGTGCATGTGTCGAAGTTTCGACGTATCAAAAATCGGGAGTCGGGGATACGAGTTGTTTGATATCGCGAGTGTTGAATTCGCGATAAGGAAAGTCCCGAAAGAGAAGGAAAAGCTCAGCGTTGACTGAGGTGTCAGATCTTGGCGATCCGAGAGTACAACATTCGACCATTGACCTCGTGAAGCCGCGAAGTCTGATCCCCCGAGTGTGAAGAGGGGATTCCACGAAGATTTTCTGTGGGTGCAGATTTCCCGATAGGGGAATAGAAGAATCTTTTGAAGTTCTTCGAGCCGAGAAGGGAGAAAAGATCCTCAGCTAACGTAGACCTTCCGACCTGCAGGTTGTGAGGAAGGGTGTTGGCATCAAGTGGTATTAGAGGACAGAAAGATTCTTTGCTTTCTGTAGCAGAGAAGAGAATTCGCTATGCCGCCCAGGAGAAGGGACGCACAGACACCCGATCCACCAGAGGATAGGGAAATGCCACGAAGAAGAGGTCGGCATATGACAGATCCAGTTATGGAGAGAGAGATGTGTGATCTACGAGCCAGACTCAAAGACATGAAGATAGCGCAAATATGCACAGTCAGTGCAGGGGATCTCAGTGATTTCGAAAGCGAAATTGAGGTTGAACGAGAAGAAGAAGTTGCAGCCAAAGATGCATCAAACGAGCGTTTGATCAAAGATATTGCAAGTATGGGTGCAAGAGAAGAGATGGACATTCTAGTTTATGAGGGAAACTTGGATGCAGAAGAGCTTCTAGACTGGATTAGATCTCTAGACACATACTTCGACTATGAAGACGTCGAAGAAGACAAGAAAGTCAAGCATGCTGTCACAAGATTGAAGGGACATGCAGCATTGTGGTGGGATGAACTACAAGCTGACAAACGCTGTAAGGGCAAGCAGAAGATCAAGAGATGGGACAGAATGATCGCAAAGCTGAAGGTGAAATTCATCCTAAGGGACTATCAAATTACTCTGTTCAGGAGGATGCAGAACCTGAGACAGAAGTTGATGACAGTGAAAGAATACACTGAGGAATTATACAAACTGAACATCAGGGCAGGTCATTGGGAGAGCGATGATGAAAAAGTTGCCAGATACATGAATGGCCTGAGATATGATATCCAGGATGAGATGAGCATGGTAACCATCCGAACGGTGGAAGATGCTTATCAAATGGCTCTAAAAGTTGAAGAGAAGCTAAGCCGAAAGCAGAGTCAAAGGGGCCGAGGCAGAAGTCATCCCAGAGGCAAGTCAATTGCCCAGGATAAATATCAGAAGCCCAAGGAGGACTGGAAAAAACCTTAGACTCGAGTTGAGAGAGGTGGAACCTCACAGCAAGGGCAATATGTTGAACAGAGAGGACAACATAATGAGCAGAGAGGAGATTATGTTGACAATAACACTTTTCCTTGTACTAGAGGCAAAGGAAGAGGAAGAGGTGGAGTAATCACATGCTTCACATGTGGAAATAATGGGCACAAGTCTTATGAGTGTCCAGATAAGAAGAAAGAAGGGGGAGAATCTCACATCGTCGAGGCACATAGGTGGGATGTTGAAGCAGAAGACGTTGAAGGCAGAAGATCGTTGATGATGCAAAAAGTCCTTTTGACACATGAGAAGGAGGTGGAGAGTTCAGTCCAAAGGACCAGACTTTTCAAGACTGCTTGCAAGACCAAGGACAGGGTATGCAAGGTCATCGTAGACAGTGGTAGAACTGATAATCTCGTTTCTACAGAGATGGTAGAGAAGCTGGGGCTGGAGACAACTGATCATCCAAGCCCATACAGAGTTTCATGGCTACAAAAAGGAAACCAGGTAACTGTCACTAAACAATGTTTAGTTGAGTTTAAGATAGGCGGATATAATGATAATATCTTGTGTGATGTCATTCCTATGGATGTTTTTCATCTATTGATGGGTAGACCATGGCAATATGACAGGAATGTGATTCATGATGGGAGAATGAACACATACACCCTAGAAAATAATGGGAGGACACACATGTTGCTTCCGATAAAGGATAAGGAGGTGAAACCAGAAGTAAGCAACACAGTACTTCTCATGAGTGGGAAGGAACTTCTTACAGAGGTTAAGAAGAAGGAGGATCCACAGTTTATTGTGGTCAGAAAACCGAGGATTGTTCTGACTAGCACAAGAGTGGATGATTTACCAAAGGAAGTTCAGGAACTGCTAGAAGAGTTCGCAAACATCATAGTGGACGAACTACCTTGTTCGTTGCCACCGATCAGAAGTGTGAGTCATCATATTGATCTCATACCAGGAGCTATTTTTCCAAACAAAGCCATGTACAGATTGACGCCGCAAGAGAATGAAGAGGTTAAAAGGCAAGTCCAGGAGTTGTTGGACAAAGGTTTGGTCAGGGAAAGCTTGAGTCCATGTGTTGTTCCAATAGTACTCAATCCGAAGAAAGACGGAGGCTGGAGGATGTGTACTGACTCGAGGGAGATTAATAAGATAACCATCAGGTACATATTTCCATTGCCGAGGATGGATGATCTGATGGATTGCTTAAGTGGAGCCAAATATTTTTCAAAGATTGATTTGAAAAGCGGTTATCATGAGATCCACATGAGAGAAGGTGATGAATGGAAGACAACATTCAAAACAAACGAAGGGTTGTATGAGTGGCTTGTTATGCCATTTGGCTTAACAAATGTGTCAAGTACCTTCATGAGGTTGATGAACGAAGTCCTGAGGGAGTTCATCGGAAAAAAATTCATTGTGTATTTAGATGACATAATGGTTTACAGTAAGACAGTGGCAGAGCATCTGAATCATTTGGCTACAGTGATGCAGAAATTACAGTAGGAGAAGCTGTTGATAAACATGAAGAAATCCTCATTCATGAAGACTGAGCTCATTTACTTGGGGTTTTTTATTTCTGCAAATGAGTTGAGGATGGATCTAGATAAGGTGGAAGTGATCAATAATTGGACATCACCGAAAAATGTATTTGAGGTGAGAAGCTTTCATGGATTGGCTAGTTTTTACCGAAATTTCATCAGGAATTTCAGTGGAATTAGTGTAGCGATGATGGACACAGTGAAGAAAAGACACAAGTATTTTCACTGGATTGAAGAGGCTGAGAAAATTTTCAGTTTGTTGAAGAGGAAGATTACGGAACAACCAATTTTGGTGTTGCCGGATTTCCAGAAGACATTTCAAGTGAAATGTGATGCAAGTGGATTTGCAATTGGGGCAGACTTGAGTCAAGATGACAGGTCGATAGCATACTTCAGCGAGAAGATGAATGAGGCGAAAGTGAAATACTCCACTTATGATAAGGAGTTTTATGCTATCATTCAGGCATCAAAGAAATGGAGGCATTACTTGATCCCAAAAGAATTTGTATTATACAGTGACAATCATGCATTGCAGTTTGTGACTCAACAGGAGAAGTTGAATCAGAAACATGCCAAATGGGTTGAGTATATGCAGAATTTCACTTTTGTGATTAAACATATTTCTGGTACTGCTAACCAAGTGGTTGATGCTTTGAGAAGGAAGTGTTTGTTGTTGCAGAAGTTCGGAGTCAAAACGTTGGGTTTTGATGATCTCAGGGACATGTACGCAGATGATCCGAATTTTAAGGAGGCGTATGAAGTAGCTGAGAATCCAGTTCTCAGAGATAGGAGCCCTTGGACAGACTATATGATCTAGGAAGGATTATTGTTTAAAGGTAATCAACTGTGCATTCCGAAATGCTCCATGAGGGAGAACTTGCTGAAGGAGAAACACAGCGGAGGATTGGCAGGGCACTTTGGTCATGACAAAACATTCGAGAAGTTGAATGAGGCATATTTTTGGCCAGGAATGTGAGAAGACATCAAGAGATTCATGGACAGATGCAGAATTTTCCAGCATTCAAAGGGAGGGAAGCAGAATGCGGGATTTTATCAACCATTTCCCATACCAGAGAGGTCGTGGGATGCAATTAGCATGGATTTTGTATTGGGGTTGCCAAGAACACAAAGAGGTGTTGATTCAATCTTTGTGGTGGTGGATAGATTTTCCAAAATGGCACACTTCATTCTGTGTTAGAAGACCAGTGATGCCACTCACATTGCGAACCTGTTTTTCAAGGAGATCATTCGACTTCATGGATTGTCGAGGAGTATAGTTTCGGATCGAGACACCAAATTCAAAGGGAATTTTTGGAGGACCTTATGGAAGAAGCTGGGAACTAACTTGGCATTTAGTTTGGCTTATCATCCTCAGATGGATGGACAAACAAAGGTGGTGAACAGAAATATGGGAGACTTGCTGAGAATCTTGGTGACAGAACACCACAGCTAGTGGGACAACATATTACCACAGGCCGAGTTTGCATATAATGACTCAGTTAACCGAAGCACAGGGAAAAGTCCATTCCAGATTGTCTATGGCATGAAGCCGAGAGGAATTTCTGAATTGAGGGATTCAGAACAGACTGTGACTAGGAGCGCTAGTGCAGAAGAATTCGCAGAGGCGATAAAGGAACTTCACAGCCAGGTGAAAGAGCGATTGCAAAATTCAAGCCAGGAGTATAAGTGTAGGGCAGATCAGCATAGAAGACAACTTCAATTTGAGGTTGGTGATCTAATTCTGGCACATTTAAGGAAAGAAAGGTTCCCGAGGGGAACATATAGTAAATTGAAAATGAAGAAAATCGGGCCATGTAGGGTCTTGAGGAAATTTGGGGCAAACGCTTACGAGATTGAATTACCCAATGGGATTGGAATTTCTTCGATATTCAATATCTTGGATTTGTACCCATATAGAGCTGAGGAAGAAGGATCTGGAAATAAGCAGCTAGTGATCTAGTGGTGAAAGCAGATTCCAGTTGTAGATAAGCTGCAGATGGAAAATATACTGGACAAGAGAGTGAGTAAGAGAACTAGGCGAAAGCAATACTTTGAGTATCTGGTCAAATGGAAGAACCATCTAGTCGAAGATGCCAGTTGGGAGAGAGAAACAGAGATACAGAAGCATGGACAGACCGTGCATGAGCTCATGGACAGGAGCCCATGAAATTTTTCAAGAGAGGGAGTATGATGCAGGAGCATCTCCCACATCAAGCGAGCCAGCGCAGAGACAATCGGATAGCTGGACGAGCGCCATCACAAATTTTTAAAATTACCTTGGAAGTTGTTGCGCGATCTTAAATGAACCATTAAGATGAAGCACACTTGTATATTGTAATCGGACCTTGAGCCTTTATCTCTCTTCCTTAGTAGGTAGGAAGCATTTAAAGTAGTTAATGCAGGTAGATACAATTTAATTCTAGGTTAGATTGATTGAGAGCGCAAGAGGGAAATGGGATATAGATACCCTCATTGTGTATTGTAAACATTAGTAGGGGAAGAAGAGCAAGAGCATGCAGAGAGCTGTGTAAGAACAACTGTGTACATATATTTGGATTAATAGAAGAGATTGATTCAAATTCATGGTTTTGTGTCTGTTCTTTGTGTATTGATGTTGAATGATATGCTCATGAATGTTTGCTTCCTGTTATACATTTGCTTTATATGTTGTGTATATGATTTCATGTTTGAGTTTGAAGTCTGAGAGGAAGAAAGAATGAGTTTCAATTGTTTCTCTATCTGAGTAAGAATTTCTGCAAGGAGTGCAGTTGAGTACAGGATCTATGCAAGGAGTGCGCAGGCCAAGCAAAGCTTCAGGGTTGTGAACCTGAGTGAAGCATCGAGAGAATGTTGCTGCAGGTGTGTGCATGGGTCAAAAGGATTCAACACTTGGAAGTTGTTGAATGTCTGCCGCAAGGAGTGCGTGCAAGGTTCATTGAAGGATTCAGAGTTGTAAGAAGCTCAGGAAGGATAAGGCCTTCGAATTTGTTGAAGGACAGTGCAGAGAAGCTGTGCCTTGAAGAGATAAGAAGGCGTCGTAAGTTTACGCGTAGGTGAACAAGTTCCGCGATAAAGGAACACTTGAGTCATTTCAGAAGTTTCATTAGGAGGAACGGACAGTCAAAATTCTCCGAGGAGAATTCACGAATTTTCGTGGGCCGTTGGATCTCACAGAGGAGCAGGAAAGTTACCGTAGAAGCGTCAAAGGGTTCAAAGCTCAGGAGGGGCAGAACCGTAGATCCGAGTCAAGAGGACCGTCGGATCTACACGTGAACTTGCATATCGGGGTTTCGTGGGTTGAAACTCTGTAGTATTGCAACGGGAATCACGAAATCGCGATATGCGATATCCCGACAGTCAAAAGAATAGTGTGGGGCCATAGGAGTCAGCGAGGTGGACAGGTGGCACGCCTTATCGAGGTTTCGTAGAAAGAAGTCCCGAAACATTGACCTCAGGATTCACTATCCCACGAAGTCCGAAATCTCGATAGAGGTGACAGGCATTGAAAGATCAAATCACACATGTGTCGGAGTTTCGACGTATCGGGAATCGGGAGTCGGGGATACGAGTTGTTTGATATCGCGAGTGTCGAATTCATGATAGGGAAAGTCCCAAAAGAGAAGGAAAAGGTCAGCATTGACTGAGGTGTTGGGTCTTGTCGATCCAAGAGTACAGCGTTCAACCACTGACCTCGCGAAGCCACGAAGTCCGATCCCCCAAGTGTGAAGAGGGGATCCCACGAAGATTTTTTGTGGGTGCAGATTTCCTGATAGGGGAATAGAAGAACCTTTTGAAGTTCTTCGGGATGAGAAGGGAGAAAATATCCTGAGCTGACGTAGACCTTCCGACGTGCGGGTTGTGAGGAAGGGCGTTGGCATCACACGTCCACTGTACAGATATTCTTTCCCACTACCTCACACAGGAGAATAATCTGGAGTCTTCTCGTCAAATCTAATGCTCAGAGGAGGCTAATACATCATCTTCATTTATGTTCACATGACGATGCATGCAACACTTTGGGATTTCACGTATTCATGTTGTGCTTAGCCATAAGAACATCCAACTCAACAAATCTCCTTTCCCACTGGATAATCATCTGGATTTCTTCTCAACTCTCTGAATGCAGGAGGTCATCTCTACATTCCTAGCTCTGTCTAAGGCAGGAACCACGTACCCTTCTTAGGGGATTTCTCTCAGGTTTGTAAGCTGAGAGAAAGACTTACATAGTTGCAATGATCCACACCTCACAGGTTTGTAAGTTGGAGAATGTCTCACATAGCTACAATCATCAAAACTAGGTACAGTCTGTCTTGGAAGGATACATTATTAAATTTGTTGCAGAGAACCATCAATATTTTTCCAAGGTGGAAAATATATTTAAAGAAGGAGCTTGAGGAATATTGTTGCGGGAAATCCCCTTGTGGATAAAATTTTTATTAATATAAGAAGGAATGTTGTTTATCCCTTTAGCTAACATGGTAGTGTAAACCCCTACACTTGGGGGAGGTGGTGATTTTGGAAAGGTTTCATGAGTTAGGTTACAGAATATTCTATGGGAGATATGGGGGGACGTCAAAATAAAAGTAAAAGAGACGAACGAGCTCAGAAAAGGGTTGTTATTCTTGAAAAGAGGTGGTGAAAATAGATGAGAAAAGTGATGAAGAGGTTCGATTAATCGAGGAAGGATATCAGATTTGAGAGTAGTCATAGGAAAGAGTTAGAAGAATTACGAGCATTGACGAAACATGGAATTTTGGCCAACCAATGGTTGAAAGATAGATTTTTTGAAAGAGGTAAAGGTTTTGGCAGAGGCAGATGTGAGGAAGGAAGTTCATAACAGACAGATGAAAGAATATGAATGAATTCCACCACTTAAGAAGAATATTTAGCCGGAACCTCTGAAGTAGTTGTAGGACGGTCAGAACGTACAACACCGGAAAAAATTGGATTAAATCCAGATGTCAACGCAATACTACAAAAAAATGGCACTCCCCATATCAAATAATTTCACTATGGATGCAAAGGAACCAACCCTAAATCAGTCATTCCCCCAATGCCATACATTAATCTAGTAATTTCTACAACGAATATTTATGTAATTTCTGTTAATTCTAATCCTTCAAGCCCAACAAATTCAAGTAGTAGTAGTAGCAGTAGTGTGGTGAGTGTTTCAGTTATATCACAACCAAGACCCTCAAGGTTCATATTAATATTATATTCAAGTCCATCGATGGTGCATCTATATGTAATGTCTCTTACCCGATACCAAATTGTTTTGGGTAAAGGGGATAAGGACGTTGAGAAGCATTTGTTTCTTTGTGAAGCCATCTGGAGATCTCACAAAACTCTAGATGCAAAAAAATTAGTTGAGTTCCATACTACTTTGAGGGGTCAAGCTCTAAAATGGTACATGAAATCTATCAAGCCAAGGGATACTCAAGGGAATCCTTTCTCTTTAACCCAAGTGAAGAATAATTTTATAGTGGAATTTCGGTTACCTCGGTCAAAGAAACAAGCTCTCACTGAGTTGCGGGAGATAAAACAAAGAGACGGTGAGTCTGCATGGGAATATAACGAAAGTTTTAAGGATGTGACAAGGAAATTAGAAAACCCTATCCATTAGGATCATCGGAGAGAATGGTTTATTCAGGGGTTGTTATTGTTAACCTGAATCCCATCAACTCGAAAAAGAATAGATACTTTGGGGGAAGCGTTAAAATAATCCATGAAGATTGAGGTTATGGTAAGATATCCTGGAAACTTGCGGGTAATGAGACTTCCCAAAGATAATAATATTTCATAACTACAAGGAAATATCTCTGTGTTAACTTACAAGCTCCAATATTTGACCCTCCCTAGAGAAAATCGACTGTAGGTATGGTGTACTAGTTGTTATACTGAAAGTCATACAACAACTGAATGCCCAATATTGAGGGGTTTAGGACCCCTTAATCGCCTGATGGTTCCTCCACCAGTAGGACCATCAAGAGGAGTTATGCAAGTTTCCGCTACAATGCCATTTCACAACCTTATTTAATACCATGATTTCCCAAATCATCAAGGAGGACAGAACAATGTGTATTACGAGATATGTAGAAGTCACGAGAACTCTCTGAGGCACTTCCATATTCTAAAAAAGTACACCCCTATTTTGATTACAATATATTGTGAATTTTGTGGGTCACCTACTCACACTACCAACCAATGTAGAGCTTTGGATGTTCTCTCCAACAGATTGGACCATTCCACATTCAGAGTCAATGAAACTCCTCAAGGGTTTAGAGGAGTTCATTGAGGTGGAGTTAATTTTAGAGTTGTACTGACTAGCAGATGAGAACCGGTTCATTTCTACAACTGTGATGATAAAGGGCATCTTTCCATAGATTTCCCCCTTCCATGAAGACCCTGGTGTGCGCATTGTAGGAACAACACCCACGCTATTGAATATTTCCTAAAGATTATTTCCAAGTGGGAAGATCAGACTAGATAGAGGGATGCCAACCTAATAAATTTTAAGCCTAGATATGTATATGAGAGAAAAGAGGCCAATATTAACATTGTCACTAGAGGAGGAACCACGACTGGTGTTGATATTGAAATTCCTCATCATATCAAAATTCAAAAGGAAATACCTAAGAATGCCAAGTATGATCCTGTAAGGTAGAGGGGATTTTTCAAAGACGCAGTGGAGATGTTCAAACAACTGTCTAGTTCTATAAACCCTAAGGTTGCAGAACCAAGTTTTAATCCAAACCCTCAATGACCAAGGCTCACTAGATAATATTTTACTTTGATGGAACCCCTGGTTTAGTCACAAAATACTGTCGATCTATGGTTACAGCTATTTTATGACATTATGGACGATGAAAGGCTTACTAGGAAGTTGCAGAACATAATCAGAAGGGCCTTGGGAACCAAAGGAGACTCAGAAGAGTTCCTTGTTGCTAACCTTCCATTAAGAAACACAAGTAGGATACAAAGAAGAAAGCGGAGAACTGGGAGGGAGTTATGGTTGAATGCTCTCCTATATTAATATGAGATCAAGGATGTTACGTTGGATTCAGGTTGTGATGTCAATATATTTCCAAAGAAGACGTGGGAAGAAATGGGAAAACCTGAGTTAGTATACTCCCCTATACAGTTTCATATGGTGAATCAATGTTGTATTTATCTGGTAGGAAGGATGAAAAATGTTGAAGTGGATTTGGTTGGTGTCAAAATAGTGGCATACTTTGAGGTCATCAAAATAATGGGGGGGAAATATACATACCCATCTCTATTAGGAATTGAATGGGCCTACAAAAACTATGCTATAATAGATCTTAAGAAATAAATTATGAACTTTAAATATAATGGCATGAAAGTAACCCAGCCTATAGACTTGTATCAAGGCCCACGGTATAGTGACCCAGTAGATGAGAGTAGTAAACAGAATGCATTGGATCAACTCTACACTATGACTGCAGGAAACCGAGCATATTACATTAACCCCAATGTATATGGATCCATAAGTTGGTGAAACATGCAGTATGTGGATGAAGACTCTGAAGATGTTTGGGACAACTAGAAACAAGGTCATTATGATAACTTTTTAAGGTGTTGTGCAACTGTCCGAGAAGTAAGGTGGATTATAAAGGAGATCAAGGAGTTTCCAACATATTATGGGAATTTAGATTTACAACACTTCCTTGTTGACAAGGAGGATAGGGTTGCGGAAAAACATAAACTCTCAGCACTTGACCTAGCCCTAAATTCTTCTCCAGCTAGGTGGTGGGATACTCATAAATAAAATTTATCATCTTGGGATGAAGTCAATATTTATTTACAATATCATTTTTCTCTGCTAATGCAAGTACATCAGCTGGAACAAGATCGGAAGAAAAAGAGTCAAATTCTAACTTTCGAAATATATGATGGTCATTTTGACCCAGTTGTACACATCAAGCATTGTCTAAAAGTGTGGAAGGTTGCACAACTCACGTCCTCTCTATGGACACATCACTTCTTTCATTCTCTAGGAAAAATTCCCAAAGCATGGTATGTGCACAAGGAAACATGAAGACAAAAAGTATGTTGTAAGACACTTCAAAATCATCTCTGCCATGATTTATCATTCTCTAGTAAGACTCCCAAAATCATATTTGTGCTCCAGCAATTCAAGAAGATGTTGTTTAGTACTATGGTTAAGCATAAATATCCACTTATAGTTTTCTATGAGCATGAACACTTGCTTGAATATAGCTTGTATCCATCCCCTATGAGAGTACCCATGGCTTGTAGAAAAGTTGATAAAGACACCGAGGATTTGGAGGATTTGGAGAAACTTAGACATTTAACCTTTAAGGAATCCATCAGAACAAGATAAGTCAAGGATAACATAATATATGATATCAACAACTCATACACTCAACCCCTAAGGTTGTGGAAAGTAAATATAGGGAGTGAAGAGCATCCTAAGATGGCATCTATAGGTGATTATTGGGATGAAAAAACTATAACAAAGATACATGTTATGTTGTGGGAGTACGAGGATATCTTTCCTAAGATTTTTTTAGAGATGAAGGGAATTAAGGGACATTTAGGAGAAATGAGGATCGAATTAAAACGGTATGCTAAGCCTATAGAGCACAGATTGTACCATCTGTATCTACAAGTCAAGTAGAAGGTTAAGAAAGATATTGATCAAATGTAAGCAGTTGGGCTAATTTTCCATGTGGATGAGGTCAAGTGGATCAGTCCTATTTTAATCTAGATTAATAAGGGTACTAATGATATAAGAGTTTGTGTGGATTATGGGAGTCTAAACTCAACTTGTGTACATGACCCTTTTCCTGCTCCTTTTAGTGATGAATTTCTTGATCAAGTGGTAGGAAATGAAGCCTATTCTTTTACAAATGGATTCACAGGCTATCATCAGGTTATAATTACATAATAAGATAAGAGAAAGACCACCTTCACTACATAATGGGGTTCTTTTGATTACAATGTTATTCCTTTTGGACTAAATAATTCCCTAGTTGTTTTCTCTCAAATAGTTATTGTTGCATTTCGAAACTTTATTCATAAATTTCTTAAAGTGTATATTGACAACTAGACATTGTATATCATATTGAAGGAGAATATAGATTTACTCGAACTGATGTTTGATTGTTGTAGACAACTACATATTTATTTAAACTTAAAGAAGTGTATTTTTTGTGTCCCATTTGGAAATATGCTAGGCCATATAGTATGCAAGGAAGGAGTTTTAGTTGATCCTACTAATATTTTTGTGATACTGAATATGCCCCCGCCTACGAGTGCTAAGAATTTGCAGTCAACATTGGGTCACACTAGGTACTACCACATATTTATTAGAAATTATGCAAGAATCACTAACT
>ML810235.1:139264-154124 GCA_009831015.1 Picea engelmannii
TGCATATCTGAATCCTATCCTAAGTCGGATCTTCTTTCTAAATCAGCATAGGATGTCCTAGTCTCACGCAACCGAATGCTATTACAGGAACTGAACGAGATATTGCTGTTACGGCTGGTGTAACATCTTCTTCTTCATCGTTGCTGATGCTATTTCAGCATCGCAATTCGCGGGCTGTTTCAGCCACGTGAATTGCGCTCTGACTCTGTTGACCGCTGATTGTGGCAGCTTCCTTGTGTTTCAGCATCGTCGGTTGTGGCGGTTTCTCTGTGTTTCAGCATCTGCGACTCTGGACTGTGTACTAGCTCCGTGTTTCAGCATCTTGCGACCTCGGACTGTATAGCAGCTCTGTGTTTCAGCATCTGCGGCCTCAGACTGTGTAGAAGTTCCGTGTTTCAGCATCAGTTCTATGTTTCAGCAACGGCGGCCTTGGACAGTTCTATGTTTCAGCAATAGGCCTTGAATGCAAATCTGCAACTTTGGACACTTATGCATTTCTAATCAATGGTTAAGTACGAGAGTGATGTAAAATATTATGTAAAACAAATTAAACATATAGTAATGAGAAGGGACGTTGTATACCTTTGAGATGATCAGATAAAGTGATAGTATGAGTCTAAATGTAGGTGATCAAGAGTATAATGATGGTAAAAAGTATAGGCAAAAAGGTACATTGTGTGGTCCTAACAGGTGCCAAGATATTTGGCCAGTACTAGTTGAGGACCTGAACGGACGGTGGAGAGCCTTCGAGGAGGAAGTGTCGATAGTTGTAGGTTGTTGGATCAAGCGAAGTCATGTGGAGGATAACGATGTGATTTATTCAATTCTCAAAGCTCAGGAGGGATAGGATTCGTCGATCCAAGGGAGATCTGGACCGTTAGTCCATTTCGTGATATTGGTTATCGCGATTTGCAAGGACAAAGGTCCTTGACTTCCAAAACCCTGAACGTGAAATCGTGATTCGCGAAAACGAGATCTGAGCCGTCAAATCATTGGAAAATCAGGATCGTCAGATTGGGGCTCCGAAATATTGAAATTTTAGCGATTGGTAGAATGAGTGAGATAAATTCATGAATTACGAAGTCGCAAAATGTGAAATGCCAACTTGATCGCAGTCGTCAGTCAAGGGAAGATCTGGATCATAGATCCCAGACCATCACGATTTCATCTTTCAGGACTTGGAGGACTCAGATGCCTTGCATCGCAAAGTCCCGACATTGTGAATCACAATGCATATTTGTGATAAATCCTGTGGTCACGAGTGTGTGGTCACACGAGCAGAGGAAGGGGAGGAGCTAACCTTTGTTAGCCCTCATCAGGATTTTGGAACTTGGATGAGTCAAGTAGTTGTTTCACCGAAAACCCCTAAGTCACAAAACGTGATGCGCCTTTTGGGCTAAGCCTGTGGTCATGCTTGCGGTCACGTGGAGTGGAGGCTCGGGCCTAGTGCTAGTTTGCACAGGCAAAACACAAATAAGGACTTGTGGATTTAGTGTTAAAGGTTCTAGTTCAGAACCAGGAGAGCCATTTCGGCTCCTGAGTCAAATATCCTGACCAGGAGGTCACGGAACCCTTAGGAGAGATAGGGGGTCTGCATCAGGTGGTAGCAAAGCCTAAATTCTTCGTCTGTAGACTTCAGGCGAAATAAAAAGAGAAAAGGAGGAGATAGATAACTCGAAGTTGTACTCTATGTTTGACAGACAGTTAACACAATGTCACCAAGGAGACGAGGAGAGGCACCTTTATCCAACCGTACTGTAGAGAGGGAGATGTGACAACTTCGTGCAATATTGGAAAAAATGGAAGCAGTGCAGAGAAGAGCACCTGATGTTGGAGACGTTAGCAATGCAGAAAGTGAAGAGGTTGAAGTTGATGAAGCTACGGGAGAGGATGTTGCAGAATAACGTTGGTTGAGAGTAGTTTCCAGATTGGGACGAAGAACTAACATAGAGGCTCACATGTATGAAGGCAATCTAAATGTTGAAGAACTGTTGGATTGGATAATAACCATGGATAAGTATTTCGACTATGAGGATGTAGATGAAGAGAAGAAGGTGAAACAGGCAGTCACCAGGCTAAAAGGGCATGCAACACTGTGGTGGGATGAATTGCAGGCTGAGAGGAGAAGTAAAGGCAAACAGAGGATAAAGAGTTGGGATAGAATGGTAGCAAGGTTGAAGGCTAAGTTCATACCCAAGGACTATCAGATCAATCTGTTCAGGAAGTTACAGAACCTGAGACAGATGGGGATGACAGTTAAGGAGTACAAGGAGGAGTTCTATAGGATGAACATCAGAACTGGAAAAAGGGAGAAATATGAAGAAAAGGTTTCCAGATATATAAATGGCTTGAGATATGAAATCCAGTATGAGCTCATCATGATGTTAGTCAGAACCATGGAGGATGTTTATCAGTTTGCACTGAAGGCAAAGGATAAGTTGGCCATAAAACAAAGCCAGTGAGGAAGAGGTAAAAGCTCAGTCCCAGGAAAAAGCAATGGATTTAACCATGACAGAATACATCAGTCTAATTACGAAGCTGCGAAACCGCACAGACACTTAGAACGAGGAGGAAGTTCCAGAGGAATACAATATGGTGGAAGAAACCCTTCTAGAGGAAGAGGAAGAGGAGGAATAAGGTGTTATTCCTATGGAAAGATAGGGCACATGTCTTGGGAATGTCTCGAGAAGAAGAAGGAAGGAGGAGAATCTCACATTTCAGAAGCAAAATGAAGAGATGTTGAAGTAGAAGGAGCAGAGGATGGAGCATCCCTGATGTTGAGAAAAGTTTTCTTAAAACCAGAGGCAGAAATTGAAAATCCAGTGCAGAGAAACAGTCTCTTCAAGACAGTTTGCAAGATGAAAGACAAGGTATGCAAGGTGATCATTGAAAGTGGGAGCACTGACAACCTACTATCCACAGAGATGGTGGAGAAATTGGAGCTGAAGAAAAATACACACCCAAATCCATACAAAGTCTCATGGTTGCAGAAAGGACACCAGGCAATGATTACTAAACAATGCTTGGTTGAAATTAATATAGGAGGTTATAAATATGAAATCCTATGTGATGTAATTCCCATGGATGTATGCCATATTCTATTTGGGAAGACCATGGCAGTTTGACAGAAATGTCATTCATGATGGGAGAAAAAATACATATACATTGGAGAAGAATGGTAGAACACATATGTTGTTGCCAATAGAAGAGAAGAAAGTGAAAAAGGAAGCCATCACCAACATACTTCTCATGAGTGGGAAGGAACTCCTAAACGAATTCAAGGAAGAACATGAGATGTAGTTTGTTGTGGTAAGGAAACCCAAATTTATCCTTACAATTACATCAATGAATGATTTGCCTAAGGAAGTTCAGGAGCTATTGGATAATTTTGTTGATATAGTGGTGGATGAGCTGCCAAACTCATTACCACCCATCAGGAGTATCAGGCATCATATCGACTTGATACCAGGAGAAAGTATTTCGAACAAAGCAACATACAAATTAACACCTCGAGAGAATGAGGAGGTGAAGAACCAAGTCCAAGAGTTTCTATACAAGGGTTTGGTCATGGAAAGCTTGATTCCATGCGCAGTACCAACTATGTTGAATCCAAAGAAGGATGGAGGATGGAGAATGTGTACAGACTCGAGAGTCATTAACAAGATCACCATCAGGTATAGATTTTCTTTACCAAGAATGACTGATTTAATGGATTGCTTAAGTGGAGAAAACTTCTTCTCTAAGATAGATTTGAAAAGTGGATATTACCATATCAGGATGAGAGAAGATGATGAATGGAAAACAACCTTTAAAACAAATGAAGGTCTGTATGAGTGGCTTGTTATTCCATTTGGCTTAACAAATGCCCCGAGCACTTTTATGAGGCTGATGAACGAAATTCTGAAAGATTTCATTGGCAAATTTGTAGTTGTATATCTGGATGATATATTGATCTTTAGCAGGACTAAAGAGGAGAATCTGAGGAACCTAACATTAGTGATGAGGAGGCTACAGCAGGAGAAGTTGTTGATAAATCTCAAGAATTCCTCTTTCATGAAGACATAACTCACTTACTTGGTTTTTGTGATCTCTTAGAATGAACTGAAGATGGATCCAGAGAAGGTGAAAGCGATCAAAGAATGGTCGTCACCAAGGAGTATGTTTGAGGTAAGGATCTTTCATGGATTAGCAAGTTTATATAGGAAGTTCATCAAAGACTACAGTGGAATTTGTGCACCAATGATGGATACAGTGAAGAAGAAGCACAAGTATTTTAAATGGATAAAGGAGCTTGAAAGGAGCTTCAGTATACTGAAAGAGAAAATAACAGAATGACCAATTCTAGTCTTGCCGAACTTTGAAAAGACATTTCAGGTGAGATGTGATGCAAGTGGAGTTGCGATAGGGGCAGTTTTGAGTCAGGATAATATACCTATTGCATATTTCAGTGAGAAGTTGAATGAGACCAACAGAAAATACTCCATGTATGATAAGGAGTTGTATGCCATAATTCAAGCCTTGAAGAAATGGAGGCATTATCTTGTCCCACAAGAATTTGTCTTGTACAGCGATAACCAGGCTTTACAATTCATAACCAGACAAGAAAAATTGAATCAGAGGCATGAAAAGTGGGTTGAATTTATGCAGAATTTTACTTTTGTCATAAAACATATTGTTGGGAATGCTAACAAAGTTGTTGATGCATTGAGAAGAACATGCTTGATTCTTCAGGAATTTCAGGTGAATACCTTGGGGTTTGAACACCTTAAGGACATGTATTGTGATGATACAGATTTCAAGGAAGCATATGAAGCATGTACAAACCCTTTGCTGAGAGACAGAAGCCAGTGGACAGACTACATGGTTCAAGAGGGATTGTTGTTCAAGGGAAACCAACTATGCATACCAAAATGCTCGATGAGGGATAACCTATTGAAAGAAAATAATAGTGGAGGATCGGTTGGACAATTCGGCCATGATAAAACGTTTGCACAGTTGAGAAGTTCATATTATTGGCTAGGTATGAGAACATAAGTGATAAAGTTTGTGAACATATGTAGAATCTGCCAACATGAAAAAGGAAAAAGATGGAACAATGGATTTTATCAACCACTGTCGATACCAAAGAGGTCTTGGGATGCAATAAGCATGGACTTTGTGTTGGGATTGCCAAGAACGCAAAGAGGATTTGATTCCATATTTGTGGTGGTGAATAGATTTTCAAATATGGCACATTTTATCCCATGCCAGAAGACCAGTGATGCGACACATGTTGCAAACCTGTTTTTCAAGGAAGTTGTAAGACTTCATGGCCTACCCAGAAGCATTGTCTCAGACAGAGACAAAAAATTTGTTGGTCACTTTTGGAGGACACTATGGAAGAAATTGGGGACATATTTTTCCTTCAGCTCAGCTTATCACCCTCAGAAGGATGGGCAGACTAAGGTGTTAAACATAAGTTTGTGAAATTTATTAAGGAGTTTGGTCACTGAGCATCATAATCAGTGGGATCAGATTCTGCCACAAGATGAGTTTGCATACAATGAATCACCAAATAGGAGAACTGGAAGGATCCCATTCCAAATATTATATGGAATGCAACCCAGGGGAGTGTCTGAGTTGAGATACTTGGAACAGAGGGAGATCAGGAGCGTTGGAGTAGAATATTTTTCTTCAGAGATGCAGAAACTCCATAGCCATATCAGAGGACAATTGCATATTTCTAACTAGAAATACAAGCACAGAGTCGATCAACATCGCAGGGAACTTCAATTTGAAGTAGGAGATCAAGTTTTGGCACATCTCAGGAAGTAAATGTTACCTAGGGGAACATATAACAAGTTAAATATGAAGATATAGAGCCATGTAAGATCTTGAGGAAGTTTGATGCAAACGCCTATGAGATCGAGTTGCTAGATGGTGTGGGAATTTCTCCCATATTCAATGTTTCGGACCTATATCCTTATAGGAAAGATGACACAAAGGGATCAAAAGATCAAGAAAAGATTCAGTGGGAGAAACAAATGCTTGTAGCAGAAAAACCACAGATGGAGAAAATTGTTGATCAGAGGATTGGCAAGAAGAACAGAAGAAAAACCTATTTTGAATATCTGGTCAAATGGAAGGGACACCCAATAGAAGATGCCAGTTGGAAAAATGAAGCTACTATCCAGAATCAGGGAAATCTGGTGCAGGAGCTCATGGACAAGAGTCCATGAATTTTTGTTAAGGGGAGTATGATGTAGTAGCATCGTTGGCGAGCGCGCAAAGGCAGGACCACTCAGCACGTGGGAGTTCTTCCAGAACCTCAACGATGGCATTCCAACAGGTTTTTCGAGGCATGCCTGAACTCAGCACCAGAAAAAATTTGAGACACGCTTGAACGTCGGCTCTGGATTGAGACTGGTCTAAGATAGCTAGTAGATTAATTTTTAGAGTAGATAAGTAGGCAGGGGAAACCCTAAAAAAATAAATTCCTCTGAGTTAAATAGAGGTTTGGTATGCCCGGATAGGGTTAGTTGCAATACAGAGGAAAGGTAGTCATGAGAGAAATGTGATTTAGCAAGAGATTTCAGTTTCAGTTGTTGTAAATTGAATGTATTTTGTAGCCATTTTGGCACTTTTGAATATAACAGAGGAAAAATTGATCCAAATGCATGGTGTGTGAAAAGTGTTCGCAATTTCCTGTCATTTTGTTTTTATGAACAATTGAATAAATCTCAATAGGAGAGAATGGAACTGTGAATGTTAGTCTTTTAGTTTCAATTGTTTCTCTTCGTTTGAAGCTCTGCAAGGTGTGCATTGAGACAGAGGGGAACGCTAGGAGATCGGGAGGAATTTCTCTGTAAGAAATCCCTTTGATCTGAGTTATCGAAATCCCTTAGATGCAAGGAGTGCATGGGAAATTGATGCATGTATAAGACAAATCTCAGAAGGAATAACACTTCAGATAAGTGTTAGCAAGATCCAGGAATCCCATTTCCCAGAAGAGTTGTCACCAAGATCAAAGCTCAGGAGAGTTTTCACCAAGATATTTTGCCAGGACTAGTCGAGGACCTGAACGAAAGGTGGAGAGCCTTCGAGGAGGAAGTGTCGATAGTTGTAGGCCATTGGATCAAGTGAAGTTGTGTGGAGGATAACAGCGTAAGTTATTCAATTCTCAAAGATCGGGAGGGATAATAGTCGTCGATCCAAGGGAGATCTGGACCATTAGTCCATTTCATGATATTGGGTATCATGAGTTGGGAGGATGGAGGTCCTTGAATTCCAAAACCCCGAATGTGAAATTGTGATTCGCGAAGATGAGATCTGAGACATCAGATCGTGGGAAAATCAGGACTGTCAAATTGGGGCTCCAAAATATCAGCATTTCGATGATCGAGAGAATGAGTGAGCGAAATTTGTGAAGTACAAAGTCGCAAAATGAAAAATGCCGACATGATCATAGCCATCGATCAAGGGAAGATATGGACCATAGATCCCAGACCATCGTGATTTCAGATTTTAGGACTTGGAGGAGTCATACGCCTTGCATCGCAAAGTCATGACATTGTGAATCACAATGCATCTTTGTGATAAAGCCTGTGGTCATGAGTGTGTGGTTACATGAGCAGAGGAAAGGGAGGAGCTAACCTTCGTTATCCCTCATTGGGGTTTCGAGACTTGGAGGAGTCGAGGAGTTGTTGCACCAGAAACCCTGAAGTCCTGAAATGCGACGCGCCTTTTGGGCTAAGCTCGTGGTCGTGCTTGCGGTCACGTGGAGTGGAGGCTCGTGCCTAGTGCTGGTTTGCGTGGGAAAAGAAAAAATAAGGACCTGTGGATTTAGTGTTAAAGGTTCCAGTTCGGAACCAGGAGAGCCATTTCGGCTCTTGAGTCAAAGATATTGACCGGGAGGTTGCTCAGCCCTTAAGAGAGATAGGGGGTCTGCATCAATCAGGTGGATATGTTCTTTTGTGATCTTGTATTTTGTCTGGACCCATTCCTCTCTCGGGTCCTTATTTTCTTGTATATAGATATGGTGTCAGTCTGCTTGAAACCATGCAATTCGGGTGTATGCCTCTACCACTTGTGGTGAAATGCATGGTGCATTCTTGATGCACTTCTAAATTCCTTTCTCCATATAGAAAAAAATCTACATTAGTGTCGATCTATCTTCTTATGTTAGGAGTGTACTAGAATTTTTGATACTCGGATGCCAAGAATGACTTACCTCTTAGACCCAAGAACTACACATCATTTAACTCTTCCCTTCCTTATTCATCTTTTTCTTCAATCCTTCCTACCTTCAGGCCTTCCCATGGTCATCCCCAGCTCCACTATGTGCACGTAGGCCCTTAGAAATCATATTCTATTGTCATCACACATTTGTTGCACAAAAACATATTTATCCAGGTACCCAATGCTTTCATAAACCTTCTCTACGGGCCTTTAAATAAATCCCTCTCTGCAACACTATATGATTGTGTATAATCTATTGCAAATTCCATAATATAACCACCCAATATGCTATTTAGCCAAAAATCAACTACGCAGGAAGTCTTATTACTTACAGAATTCAATTGTCTTACCAACTCAAGAGTCTAGTTCCTCGGCACTACAGTTTGGTACCTTCCAATATTCTCCACTAATGTTTCTAACCACTCAGTTAATATAATCAGAAATTCACCAAAGAAAATCTCAGGCAGCTCTGTGTACACATACATTTGCATCCATTTCTCATCGCTCATCTAAGGGTTTCTATTTTCTTTCTGAGAAAATTATCATTCCTTCCTTTCTAGCCATTTGGTGATCTCTTTCTTAGTCGGCCTCCAAAACATTCCCTCAATCACAGATTCTGGGTCCCGACAATGGAACCTTTTGTTGGCACACAGTTGTAAGACCCTAGGTTCAGTTTATTATACCAATAAACCATATAGACATTGACCCTTTTGGAATCACCTGCATACAAGTGAAGTCTCACCCAAGGAATCTATTATGGCTGCAAGAACCAAGTTTCTATAGGGACGAGGGGATGGGAGGCTATCATCATATTCATTCCTACTTATCGGCCTTGTGCATTGTATTATTTTTCCCTTTTCCCTTGATTAATTATTAAACTTTAATTATGCAGCACCATTATGACACAGATTGCAACATAAACTATTCAGTGTAACATTCATCATTACTATGCATCAATCATCTAATAAACAGATCTAGATCTAGTTATGCATAAATAAAACATCCATGAACAATCACATAAAAATACATTCAGACACATAATTTTAACGTGGCTCACCCAATCCTTGGGATATGCCCACAATGACCGGCTTCTTTATTATTCTTTGTGCAATCATCTCAAGCTTGTGCACTATGCTTACAATAGATACATCATGATATCCTTCCCCATCCTTCCTAGTCACTCTGCAGTGCAAGACTCTTCTCTGCAAACCCTCCATAAACCTTCAAACATAGACTGTCTCGCATTCTCATTTTATTCTCTCAACCTCAACCTATCATCAGCTCAATTTTCATCATCCTATTCTACTCAAACCATTACATATTTATACATAGAATTTAGGGCTCAAAACCCTACTCGCTTATCCCAAAACCCTATAACAACTCACGACAACTCATTGCCTGGGCGTGCTTTTCCTACCTTTGTTCTTACATGTTTCTTTTACATTCCCAACTGTTGTTCTTCCTTATTTTGCACGTCTATCTAATTTTTCATGCCTAACAGTTTTCCTTCCTTATTTTGTGTGTTCCCTCAAAACTTAGTTCTTTGAAATGTTTCACCAACATAGGCCATTTTAAATGATTTACTGATCATTTTGCTTTAAAATATTTGGTTAATAAGCCCTTGTTAGAAGGTATAATTTGCAGAAGGTTGTTACTATTTCAGAATTTTTCCTTTAAGTTCATTGTCAATCTCAGAAAATTGAATGTTGGCCCCGATCATCTCTCTCAATTAGAATCAGGAGAGAGTGGTGGATATGTAGATGACCAGCTCCAAGATGAAAATATTTTTAATATTGAGGCTATCCCTGATTACATTTTCGATATATCATTGTTTCTCACTAATGGTACTATACCTAATGAGTATTTTGCAACTCAAAAGAGGCACCTAGTGGTTTGTGCTACCAACTATTAGTTGATCGTAGACCATTTGTATAAATTGGTATTGAAAAACATCCTTCGAATATGTGTACTTGATCACAAGTATCTGTTAGAAAAATAGGACCGCGGAGCAATAAAATAAAACAAATGCGGAAATAAAACACAGAAGATACACAATACAAGAGAGACACAGATTTACGTGGTTCACCCAGTGTGGGCTACGTCCACCAGAGAAATTGCCAGGTCCTTTCTTTATTATTATCCAACAAAATGAAGGGATACAACCTACAGCAAAACCCATTGTAACTTCCTCTTCTTTCTCTCACAGTCTCCTCTCTCAGAATACAATACTCGCCAACATACATAGCCACAATACATTTCCCTCATAAAAGAGGGTTTCCTTCTAGGGAAAAATACCCTAACATAATCTCTATCGTTAGACCTGTGACCTTATAATGAACGGTCCAGATTTACAATGAAATTACAATATACTTTTACAAGGCAATTTTTGCTTCGGGGGCTTCGCCCCCGAACTCCCGCTTGCCCCAACCGGGGGGATAGCCCCCCCAGACCCCGCAGAGGGGGTACCCCCCCTATGCACTCCCCCACATGGAAGAGTGTACATACTTCTAGGGTGTAAATACTTCATGGGGTATAAACACGGCTAAAAGTAAAAGACCTCTAAATCAGGAAGATAATCAGGCTACACAACCAACAATCTCCCACTTGGAGACTGATCTCAACAACTCCACCGCTGTTGTATATGTTGGACTTTGAACCTTCTTGGACCTGGAAAATTTCTCATCTTCATCTTCATCCTTGAAGACCAATTGAAACCAAGCAAGAACTCAGTTTCTCCCTGGTTACTCCCTTTGTTAACATGTCTGCAGGATTCTGGCTAGTGTGTATCTTTTCCAGCTTCAATTGTCCATCTTCCAAGGAAGATCGTATGAAGTGGTACCTCAACTGTATATGCTTAGTCTTTGAATGGAAGGATGAGTTCTTTGCAAGGTGAATGTCACTCTGACTGTCACAGTACAACCTGTTGTTCTCCTGCTTCTTTCCCAATTCCTCCATAAACCTTTGTAACCAAATCATCTCTTTACTAGCCTCTGTAGAAGCAACATACTCTGCCTCTGTTGTTGAAAGTGAAACAACCTTTTGCAGTTTAGAAATCCAACTTACTATTGTTCCACCTATAGTAAAAACATACCCTGTGGTGCTCCTCCTGACGTCTTTATCACCTGCCATATCTGAATCAACATATCCCTATAGAAAAGTGTATAAACCTCCAAAATATAATGCATGTGTAGTAGTACCTCTCAAATACCTGATAATCCACTTTACTGCCTCCCAATGTTCTTTACCTAGATTGTTCATATACCTGCTCACAACTCCCACTACATGTGCAATATCTGGTCTTGTGCAAACCATTGCATACATCAAGCTGCCAACTACTGATGAATATGGGACCCTGGACATGTATTCTATCTCCTCCTGTGTCTTAGGACACATTTCCTTAATTAATTAGAAATGGCTGGCCAAATGTGTACTAACTGGTTTTTCATTCTGCATTCTAAACCTCTCCAACACCTTCTGTGTGTACTCACCCTGAGACAATGTCAGTTTGCGATTTTTCCTGACTCTTGTTATTCTCATACCAAGGATTTTCTTTGCAGCACCCAAATCCTTCATCGCAAATGAATTGGCTAATTTCTTCTTTAGCACATTTATATCCTGCATATTAGACCCTGCAACTAGCATGTCATCTACATACAATAACAAGATAATATAGCTTCCATTTTCTAGCCTTTTAAAATAAACACAGTGATCAGAATGACATCTATTATAACCTTGTTCTGTCATAAACCTGTCAAACTTCAAATACCACTACCTTGGAGCTTGCTTTAGGCCATATAATCTCTTCTTCAACCTGCATACCAAATTCTCCTTCCCTTTGACCTCATACCCCTGTGGTTGCTGCATATAAATCTCTTCCTCCAAATCCCCATGGAGAAAAGTTGTTTTTACATCTAACTGTTCAAGATGCAAATCTTCTACTGCCACAAGACTTAAAATAGTCCTAATTGAAGTCATTTTAACAACAGGAGAAAACATTTCATCAAAATATATACCTTTCTTTTGTGCAAACCCCTTTACAACAAGTCTAGCCTTGTACTTGATCCGTAGGATCTTTCAATGACAATGGTTGAGTTTTAATTTTGCATGCGTTAATTAACCATTTGAGAAAAATTAATGAAATAATGAGGAAAGAAGAGGAATTATGACAGCCATATACACATATGCAGATCTGAAATGAAATAATAGACAGCAAACCATAACACGCAGATTGATAACGGAGTTCGGCACAAATTTGCCTACGTCTCCGGGCCTTTGTCTCTGTGGGGGAGGCTTCTTTATTTCTGTTCAAAAGCTCAAAAGTACATCGCTGCAATGCCAATTGGATACAATACTGATCTATTCATGTTCATCCAGATCTCTAGAACCCTGCAAAGAAAACGGCACACAAAACAGACGTCCGGAGCTCCCAGAAATGACCCGACAACGTCTGCTCCTCAATATCTTCCCTGCATAAAAATGGCTTTGGCTTGGCTTCTCTTCAACATAACTCTGCTTTGACTGACCTTGACTGTCCTCCATGGACTCAAACAGGCCTGGTTTATATAGATCTGAAGTTGGTTGTTCATCTCCAACTTCCTCCCAAAATTTGGGCTCCAAAAATGCCCAATATCTCCCAAAAATGGAGAAAATAAATAATAACAGGCATATAATCTTTAAAAAATCCAAACTATAACCAAAAACCCACTTTTTGGCTAAATTCGAGCGCATCCCCCAAAACTCATGCGCTCTGGGTCATATGGGTCGACCATGTGGCCACGCGCCCATGCGTTGGCCCCCTCTGTGCAGCTCCTGGCCGTTGGGCATGGTCAAAGGACCGTGGCTAAACCCATATCCGTGCCCTTTCCGCTTGGCCTCGGTGCTGGTCTCATGGCGGTGGTTACGTGTGGTGGCGTGGGACCAGGGGCTAGCCCTTATCCCGTACTCCGCACATTTACTTTCCCCACTCTCCCGTTTATATGAAATGGTCAAATAACAAATAACATATTGTGGGCTGGGGCTAAGCCCCGACCCTTTCCCCCGTCGTCGAAACCTTCGAACGAACTCAAATAATTTATTTTTCGTATATATAATAAGAACCACCATGGGAGTGGCCGGTTAGCCCAGTCCTGCCAGTCCTTTTCCTGGAGTATAGGTTGCGGGTTCGACCCCGGCCGAGCCATACAAATTTTACCAAAATCGCCAGCCAACCACAGGGTGCCACGTGGGAGCCCATGATTGGGCCACGTGGCACCTCAACAACCAACCACAACTTGCCAAGTGTCACTTGCCAATTGTTCCACGTGCCTACCACCTGTCACCATACTGCCACCTGTCAACCTGTGCATCTGCCACGTGTCTGCCACTGTACCTGCTGACGTCCTTCATGCCACGTGTCACCCTTACAGTGGTGACACGTGTCACCCATGGATTGGCCCAACTGTCTGCCCGTACACCAAATTATCCTACCACGTGTCGCCTCCTGGAGTTTCCATGTCAGTTGTACAGTCGTACGGCCTGTACAATCATCATGCCACGTGGCACTATATGCACTGTATAGTCATCCCCTTTTTTTTTGCCTGTTTGGCTTTTCGGACAGAACGCGATATCTTTCGCATACGGAGCCCGTTTGACAAAGTAAATATACTGCCAGAATAAGGAAGATGAGATGGATGCAATGGCGCTTGTTTCTTCGCATTCCGAGCACTTTCATTTTTGAGCATTTTTAAGGCCTGTCAGGCTTCTGGATCCGATTCTGGATCAATACCTCTTTTCTCCTCCATCTTCTTCCTTCAACTTGTAAACCCATTTATTCTACAATGCTCTTTTTCCTGTAGGCAACTGAACCAAGTCCCAAGTCTGGTTATTTGCTAAGGAATCCATTTCCTCTTTCATGCCTTCTCCCACTTCTTTTTGGTGTCTACCTACATTGCCTCTTCATAATATTTTGGTTCACCAGAATCAGTCCACAATAAATAATATAATGAAGGAGAGTATCGTTCATGGGGTATAATTAACCTGGTAGATCTTCTAACAACACTTGCAGGTGTTTGAGGTACCTGCTGCTCCTGCTATTGTACATTTTGATTTTCAAGTTCCTTTGGAATTTCTTTTTCAGTGATCTCATCAAGCACTGTGTATTCTTGTTTTTCTATTTCCTGTTTCTNNGCTTTGTTCTATTTTCTTTATCAATATGGACAAATGCTTCACAACCGAAAGTTTTCAAAAAAGAATAGTTTACCTTTTCTCCTGTCCATTCCTCCTCTGGAATTATACCATCCAAAGAGCTTGAAGGTCCTTTGTTTATTAAGTAAACAACAATATCTACAGCATCTGCCCAAAACTATAAGGGCAAACCAGCATGCAATCTCATACTCCTTGCACGCTCCATGATTGTCCTGTTCATCCTTTCTGACACACTATTTTCTTGTGGTGTTCGTCGAACTGTCTTCTCTCTATGAATCCCATGGTATGAACAGTAATCATCAAACTCCTTGCTGGAGTATTCACCTCCATTATCTGATCTGAGACACTTCAAAATTTTTCCTGTCTCATTCTCAACTAAAGCTTTCCATTTCTTAAAAGTAGCAAAAACATCAGATTTTTGTCGAATGCAATAAACCCAAGTTTTTCTAGTTGCATCATC
>ML810235.1:156121-168605 GCA_009831015.1 Picea engelmannii
TTGAAAGCCACCGACGCTGCCAGGCTCAGCCGTATCGTTCCTAGAGCCTTTCTGTCAAGAATCTCCCATTCTTCGTCCTTCATGGCCACTGGCTTCTTTGCTACTCCGCTCAATGGTAGGAATAGATCCTTCTGATATAAATAATCTTCCATCTTCATCTTCCATAACTGGTAGTTTTGGCCATTAAATTTCTCGACCCTAAACTTTCCATCTTTCGACATTGCTCCCACTCGAACCAGGAACCTCTTTTCCTGCGAGTTACCTTACGCTATGATACCAGTTGTTAGAAAAACAGGACCGTGGAGCAATAAAATAAAACAAATGCGGAAATAAAACACAGAAGATACACAATACAAGAGAGACACAGATTTATGTGGTTCACCCAGTGTGGGCTACGTCCACCAGAGAAATTTCCAGGTCCTTTCTTTATTATTATCCAGCAAAATGAAGGGATACAACCTATAGCAAAACCCGTTGTAACTTCCTCTTCTTTCTCTCACAGTCTCCTCTCTCAGAATACAATACTCGCCAACATACATAGCCGCAATACATTTCCCTCATAAAAGAGGGTTGCCTTCTAGGGAAAAAAACCCTAACATAATCTCTATCGTTAGATCTGCGACCTTATAATGAATGGTCTAAATTTACAATGAAATTACAATATACTTTTACAAGTCAATTTTTGCTTCGGGGGCTTCGCCCCCAAACCCCCCAGCCGGGGGGATAGCCCCCCCAGACCCCGCAGAGGGGGTACTCCCCCTCTGCACTCCCCCACGTGGAAGAGTGTACATACTTCTGGGGTGTAAATACTTCATGGGGTATAAACACGGCTGAAAGTAAAAGACCTCTAAATCAAAAAGATAATCAGGCTCCACAGCCAATAGTATCCTGAGATCTTGTGGGAATGAAACTATGGAGTTATGGGAGGACATGTCGGGGGGAAATAAACTACCCAAAATATATTACAAGCAAGCTTATGGTGGATGAATGTCTTCAAAGATGCCAAATATTATGCCAAGGCCTGTGATGTTTGTCAAAGGGTTGATAAACCAGCATGCAGGGATGAGTTGCTCCTACATCATGTTCGAGCTCTTCAATAATTTGAGAAATGGGTATTTGACTTTATAGGACTGATCAATCCACCAACCAAGCATTTGAAATCCAGGTATATCATCACTACTACTGACTATGTTACCCATTGGGCCAAAGAAAAAATAGTATGTGATTGTTCTATAGATACTGCAGCCAGATTTGTTTTTGAGAACATCATCACTAGGTTTGGATGTCTTCGTAGTTTGACCAGTGATCAGGCTACACATTTAATCAATGAGACTGCATCCACTCTCACTCGTGAGTTCTTAATTCAACATCACAAAAGTATCCCATATCATCCACAATCAAATGGTATAGTCGAATCCTTTAACAAGATTTTGGAAAAAGGATTAACCAAGGTATGTTGCAAAAATCAAGATGCTTGGGATGATATAGTTATCGCATTATTATGGGTTTATAGGACACTAAAAATAAACTTCATGAGTATACTCCATTCCAACTGTTTTATGGAAGAGAAGAGGTTGTCCCCACCGATTTCATCACTCCAAGTTTATATATTCCACAAGTCACTCACATGATGGATGATGAATTAATTATGGATGGGTTGCAGAGCTGTTAGAATTGGACGAAGCTCGATTTCCAACATATTCTCATCAAACAGTAGAGAAGGTTGGATAGAAATATTGGCATGACAGACACATTAAGACCAAGATGTTTGCGTAGAGTGATCAAGTTTTTTTATATGACAACAAGTACCAAAAGCATCTGGAGAAATTACAAATGCATTGGCTTGGACCCTTTGTAGTTGTGTAAATCCGTGAGTCTGAAGCTCTCAAAATCACACAACTCGATGGAATTCTTCATCCAGGATGGGTGAACTATGCACACTTGAAGCCCTACATTTTTTCTCAATAAGTAAAGTTTTGCAGCACTCCTGTCACCAGGAGTGAATACAATAGGTAGTATTTTCAATTGTTTTTTCATTTCCATTTTCCAATGATAAAATGTTGACATGTCCAACTGTCAATTATCTTAGAGTCTAGGTTTCATTGTCATATTGTCCATCCCGGATATCATCTTTGTGGTCGGGGAGGTCTGAATCAAATATTTCTTGTATTCAGTAACTTCCAAGTTTGAAATCTGTGCATTTGTGTTGTCACTTCATTCATTAACTACCGTTGGTGCATTTTTGGTCATCATCCTGTCATTACCTTTCAAATTCATTTAACTTCTAACAATTGTCAGTACCTTTCTGGCCAATTCTTGGTGTGTTAATTAATTTTGTGTTTAATCGATTGTCCCACTACCATGTTCCCACTTATTCTCTTTATTGTTCAAATCCCCTCTTATATTTCACCATGTTTGATGGTCATATCCGATGTTAATGTCTATTTAAGTCCACGTTGTATCTCTTAATGCATGCTAGTCATGTCACCTCCAGATGTTTCCTATAAATGCGCTTTTTCTCGACTGCTCAACGTTATCGTGTTTTACTCAAGTTATTTCCATATCCAATCCTGGAGACCCTTGTGAATTCTGTAAGACTGCACTCATGCCTCTTCCCACCAGTTTTATTCATTTACCAACGCAAATCTTCTAGGATGGTTTGCACTTCCAACAAGGGAGTCCTTCCCAAAGTCATTATTCCAAAAGAATTTATCGATCCACAGGTCAAATTCATGGGTGAGATTCATGGAAAGGTTGAGAAAAATTGTTTTCTCGACATTGATCTTGCAAATGCATCATAGTACCCATAGATGGTTGTCCATACATTCCTGGATTTCTTGGCCCTCCCGACTGGTTAACTGTAATGGGGTTGTAAACTATCATTTATTCCCCTCCAAGACACTACCTTGCTAAACTTGAGGGACTTACCTATGTTCAACACTAATGGAGAGGTTTCTTAGCGTACAAATGTTCTTATCATCCAAGTACATAATGAGGCATTAAGGTTGGACAAGGATTACCCCATGCATATCAAAGATACTCACAACTTGACTAGTCTCTCAATGGAAGGGCAAGACGTCACACAAGGCTTCCAGGGCTTAGGTAAGCATGACCGAAAAAAGGGTGAGATTAGTCTCTATGAAAAATATGGCACCATGAGAGGAGGTTGTGGATCACTCACTGAAAAAATCAATGATGAGTAAGTTTGTTTTGGCTACCATATAATTTCATTCAAGGTCATGAAGAACTACTTGTGAGGAGAGTGCACAGTAGACACCATAGCAGTGGTTGAGTTTATCAAACATGGATCATCTCTGAACTAGTGTAAATACCTTCTCAAAGAAATGTTGTAGGCCTAATATGATGTGCATGACCAAGCCACATACATCATATATGGTTATTTGTTGGTCACATTTGTTATGTGGAAGTGGAATTTGCCTCAGGTTCGAAGCCTCTCCCAGGCCACCAACAGTCGTATAGCTAATCTCTTCGACCCCTGGCACATTCATACTATTTCCACTCACTCAAAACACCATGACGTTTCCTTTTTCCAATGGCACAACAACCTTATTTCTGCTACACAATGAGCGAGGATTCCACAGGCGCTTCTCAACAGGAACACCCATAACATTTGGTTCAACATGAACCATGACTTTACTTTTGTGAGGCCTTTAGGTGCGGCTCCTCCCATTTTTCACATATCTCCCTTTCCTTTTTATATAGATGATGAAATTATGGACAACGAGGTCACTGCATGGCTAGGTTTCCTCAAAGAAAACAAGCGATCAAGTATTAATTATTCGCTACCTTCCATCTTGCAATAGTTAGCTCCTACACAGACATATGGTGCAAGTCCTAGCTCGAAAAAGCGAGATCGAACTCCCTTGAGTTCTAAGTAAAGGGAAGATGAAGGTGAAGATGAAACACTACGTAGGGAGACTATTCAAATCCCATTCTCCTCCATCCCAAATGATACCACCATATATGGTAAGTAGTTACGCGAGGTCTTTGCCTCTTCTTTTCCTATTAAGAAGCTACGCAATGGATCTTTGTCTAAATCCACTATTGACCCCCACATTACGGATTCCACTCCCACTTCTTCCCTTCCACCACCAACTCATTCCACCACCCCATTTCCCTCTTTTATTCCCATCATCACTATTATTGATGATCCACCATCCCAAAACCACTCCATTATCGTCATAGAGGATCTCAACCATCCATTGTCTAGTTCAATTGTGGATGCCCCATCCTTCACTCCCTCGTCTCCCCACCACACTCATATCAACATTACTGAACCTTCATCTATTTCCCCTTATATGACAACTACAGGGACCACCATCCCCATTCCATCCACTTTCACAAACGTTTTTCAAGTCCATATTCCTCTTGGCACCCAGCCTGAGTCCCTACTCTCTGTAGGGGATAAGAAATTTCCCGAAGTGTTGGAACAAATTATTCTTGATCCTCTAGACACTCTTATGGATACCCAAGAGGACACTCACTCTACATATAACACAAGTTATTTCAAGGAACACATTGATTCATTGTTGTATGATCCACAACAGTTATGAGTTATCTTGGAATTGTGATTGGAGCGCACTGATGTGATTTGGACACTTCCTCTCAAGGTTCAGGATAGGCTCACTCATAGCCTTCACACTACTTCACCCAATCCTAATGGTCTCGGAACCCCTAGCATGTCTGGGCACTCTATCTCTAGTGGCCAACCAATGGGTTCATTATTTACCTTAGATAAGTCCCTCACTAGTGGAGAGCTCATGGATTGGTCCACTCCATAGATCGTCCATCTCATTCAAACCTTCATTGGTCATCTTGAGTAGAGGATTGCTTTAGTCGAGTAGACCAATGAAAAACTCACACAGCAATCGCAACAACTGCGTCCAGACATTGTTGTAGCATCATCTTCCTAAGAGAATGGACATATCTTGTGTATACAGGATGAGTTTTCAATTGCATCCATGTCTGGAAAATTTCTTCAAGTCTGACCCACTTTTAGACAAGTTGCTCCCAAGCTTCCTAAAGATATCAACTTAGTTGTTCATGTACAATGAATTGATCGTATTGTCAATTCTTGGTCACCACTGGTGGAAAGGACCAAAAACCTTCAACAAGATATAGCTGCAATAAAGTTGAAGGAAAAGGAGCATCCCTGGGAGATTATGCAAAATATCACATAGGCATTCACGGAGGGAAATCTCATGAGGTCCTCTCTTCATGTACCTATGCAAATGAATTTCATCGACTCTTTGACATGGTGAATGACTAGGTCAACTTGCTGGAACAACATAGTAAGCCAATCGAAGAGTTTCACACACAACTCAAACGGGTGAATGTGGAAGCACAAGTCATCACTGACCCAGTTGAGTAGGCAACCAAATTTGAAGAGATCCAATTTTAAGATGAAATACTAGATGAAATGGATGAGTCTACTCGAGCGACCAAGAAGGAGCTCAGAAGTTTTCGGCCTACAATGCAAGTCGAATATGTCCAGATGAAATATCTTGATTCTATTGTAGATGTTGAATGGAATGAACTACTAGCTACTCATCTGGAGAAGCCCAATGTGACAGCCGCACAATAATTTGTTGCGGGAGCCTCGATTCTCACACAAAAATGGCAAGAATGTCTGGAGCACTATGAAAAATTCTGCCAACGAGCCCTATCCATTGTGCCTAAGATGGGCCCTCCATTTGGAGAATATCATGGGAAGGAAGTGTAAGGTTGACTCTGTATGATTCAAAGTTTGTGGTCGGGGCCTGTTGGGCCCTCCATTTTGAGAAGTGTTTGTTTTTTGTGGAAATGTTAAAGTTTTTCAGAAAGAGTATCAGGTTAGTGAAAGACTTGAAGTGGTGGAAAATAGTTAGACAAGTGGAAATCTAACTGAAAGTGTGCCAACAGTGAAAAAAAAAAAAAAGCACCATGCACTAGCTAGACGAGTAGTGGAAAGAGCCAAGATCTTCGAGCGCATGCAAGAAGACAGCCTAAAATATAGTAGAATCAAGAATTCAATAAGCACCCAAAGGAAAACTATAAATCTGGATCTATGTAATGGGTAAAGGGTTATTGTTACCATTGGTACTATTATCCTTATTGTTATTGATTCATTCTTGGGTAGTTATGGTAAAGGGTTTTGAATTTTATTATGCTTGCACAAAAGCTTAGATTCTATAATGGGTATCTAGGAATAGATTCCGTTGCTCAAGCGATTGTATGAGGGATGTACTCATTGTATGACATTTTTGAGGTGTTGATAATATAATGGATCATTTGGGACCTATAATTGTTTTTTACTATGTATGAATCCATCGTTTCTATGTTGCTCAATTACCTTTGTCATGTGCATTTAACATTTAATTTTTGTTTATGAATGTCTTTTTTCATATCGATGTATGAAGATAAACATGGCAATGTCAAACCCAATGATGCATTCTCTTTGACTCACTTCACCGCACACGTCTCAGTTGTGCTTCGGGTGAGACCTCCTTCCATTGTAGAAGGTTGAATATGCCAGTGCTCCTAGACTACAACAGTAGCCTTTGTTGGTAACCTCTGAGAACCTTGGTCTCGATTTTGCGCCAACATGCTCAACAATTGGTATCAGAGTGGGTTCCTTTAGAAATAGTCTAACCACTGGAAGGTATATCTTGAGAGCACGCACGACTAGTCAAGAAGGTTTCTCCACAAATAATTCTCTATTTTTTGAAGGAGCAAACTATTCCTTTTGGAGCAGAAGGATGTGAACCTATTTAATAGATATTGGTTTTGATATTTGAAAATCAGTTGTGACTAGTTATACAACCCCAACAACTCCACCAATATATGTGTCCAGGAAAAATATTGTTGAAAACAATAAAAAAATCCATGAATGCCATCTTGTGCAGTCTATCAGAATCTGAGTTTGTCAAGGTGATGCATTGTAAATCGGAAAAAGAGATTTGGGACAAGCTTCAAAACATTTATGAAGGCGATGAAAAGGTTAAGGAAATGCTCCAAACTTATAGAAGACATTTTAAGAGTCTGAATGTGAAAGATGAAGAAAATGTTGCATCATATCTCCTCTATGTGGATGAAATTGTCAACACCATCAGAGGAATTGGTGAAATGGTTGAAGAACTAATGATTGTACAAAAAGTGTTAAACTCACCCTCTTTAAGATTTGATTCCAAAGTTTCCGCTATTGAAGAAATGAAGGATCCCGATAAATTGACAATTGATGAATTGCATGGGATCCTCACAGCGTATGAAATGAGGACAGAGAAAGGAAACACATCAAGGAAATGAGAATCTTTCAAAGCCTCAAAGAGGATGAAGAAAAAATAACACAAATCAAGTGATCATTCCAGCTGTGAATTAGATGCAGAGGAAGCACATTTTGTGAGAAAACTCAAAAATGGATCTAGAAACTAGAAAGGTTAGCTACCCTTTAAATGATTTAATTGTAGAAAAGTAGTAAAAAAATTTTCTAAGTGTCCATATGCAAAGGATTAAAGTAGTGATGATGAAGAATACCATAATTTAAAGAAAGGGAGAAAACATCATCAACACAAAAAGAACCACAAAAAGGACAAGCATGAAAAGAAGAAGAAAGCTTATAATCAAAAGAAGAGTCTCTACTCAAAATAGGTTAGTGACTCATCTAAAGAAAGTAGTGAAAGAAGTGATAGAGAAACAACTCTCTTTATGGCAATTGAAACAAATATTCATGAACAAAAAGGGAAATAAACAATGGATTCAGAAGAAGAGGAAAATGTTGAAACAAATGGGGAAGTGTATCTTGAAGACTAACTCATTTGTGCCTAAAGATAAATAAAGAAGCTTAGGAAAACGAATTTGAAACAAAAGGAGCAACTGCAAAAATATGAAGAAGAGGATCGTGATTCAAAAGCCAAAATGTCACAAATCCTTGAAGAAATAGAAAATATTGTCATGAACCTAAAGGTTCAACTAGAAGAGGCAAGAAGAATGGAAGAAGTGGTGAGAATCCAGCTAAAGGAAAAGGAAGAAAATTGCAAGAAGCTAGAATCTAAAATTGTTTCGTTAAGAAAATAATTGGAGAAGACAACTATTAAGTTGAATAGAATCCTAAATTTTGAAAAGAGTATTGAAAACTTAGATGATATCATCAATTTTCAAAGGTCTCAATTCATTAAGACTGGTCTTGGTTATGATAAGAGTCAAATGACCACCAAAGAATATTCAAAATCTACAGATCCACTAAAGAAATTCAATGAAGGAAAATTTAAAAGCTATGTTGATGTACTCAAAAGTTCCATTAATGATGAAGACAACATGAAGAAAGAGAACGATGTCGCGCGAAAACCTGACCTTTCTCACAAGGAAAACAAAGATGAATTCAAAATATATTTTCCACCAAGGTGGTCTCGCACAACTTGCTTTGAAAAACACACTACATGTATTAGGTCCTAACTACTGGGAAATATGTGCTATACTGAAGGAGGAATTGGAAATAATGGACAGGGTATTGTTGTTCCTACTACCCCTAAGATGAAGTCACCAAGAACATGTCTTGGATATGATGCTTCTTTTTCCTCCCTACCTACACTTTTCCTTGCTACAACCATGGAAGTTTTATTTGTTGTAGCTGGTGGAGTTCATTCGATTGGTTTTCTAGAAGAGCTACTTATAGTTGATTGTGTTGAATAGATTGATGAGTTGTATGTTCCTCACATGATAGAATTTTAGCATGTTGTTACACATGAAATTGTTGTTGATATGTTGGGTTGTTATACTCTTGTAAGTGAACCTGACCCTGAGCCTACTTCCTCTTATCAGTCAACACAAAAATTTGAGCCTTGTCATAATCCTCACCATAAAAATGGAAATAATGGCAATCATGGTTTCAAATATTTGAAGAAGAGACATGAAATAGAATTGTGGACTAGTGTCGACTACTAGGATATATTTTGGTTGGATTTATGGATGGTCATGGAATCATTTGACTGTATGTTTGAGGACTTCATATCATTCTGTAACATTAGTTGTACAATTGTGCAAAGTTCCTCTTACTTACTGATGATTTCCTTGGAAGTGGTCGACCGAGGATCAACCCAACATGACAATCGACTAGAGTTTCGACTATGTATTTGTCGGCTGGAATTTCGATTGAGTATTCATCAACTGAGTTTCGATTGGTTTGTCCATCGACAGGAATTTTCGACAAGAACTATTGTTTCTACTTATTGATCCCTCAAGGGGGGAATACTTGAAGTTGTTGATATGTGAACCCAACTGATGTCTTCTTGTTGACTTGATTGTTTCTTGTTGAATCGACTTGGATTTGTTGAGACCAAATGAACCATGTTTTATTTTTGTTGGAGATGTACTACTTCTTATGTTGGATACAAATATTGTTTAGATTGACAAAGACTAATTATATAGTGTTGTTGGTGACAGTGTTCAAACTTCTTCAGGAGTTTTTCTTTATTGTGTTTGAGCAATTTTTGCAGTCAGAAAAAATTAAGGGACATGCAATTGGGAGCAATATCCATCTTATATGGACCCTAAGTGTTTAAGGAGAAGCACAAGCTCAGGGGGTGTTATGAGATTAATCGGTAAATGAAGACATGAACAGATATCCCTAGATCCACATAGATATAGAACAAAATATAACAGAATATGATTCTTTCCCTAAGCTATAACTATTGAGTTTACTAGCTAACAAGATATAGGCAACACACCATTTAAATGTTGCTTATTCTTTCCATTGTCATCCTAGATCCACTCCAGTGCTCCTTTGATACTGAATCTGCAAGGGAACACAAGCCAAGCAAAGTGAAAGCAATCCAATATACTCAACAATAACTTATGCATGTGATCAAGGAATCATACAATAAAACAAGACAAGTTTTATGGGAAAGAAACATATCACTGTATTATATTAAAGTGAAAGTGGAGATTACAACCAAATCCTTGATGTCGCAAGGTCCCCTTTCGATGACCCTTTGCTCAAACACACACACTTTCTCCAATATTGAATGAAGAATATCCACAATAACTTGATGAACTGAAATGAGGATCTCAAGCATGATCTAATGTAGAATTCTCCATACAATCTTAGCGTTGCTATGCTTACTTGACTTTTCTTAAATTTACTTAACCTTTTCCATGAGATATCCCTCTTTATATAGGGGAAAGAGAGATGTTTGAAGAGATTAGGATGATCCCACCAAATCATAGAAGTGAGTAAGATCCAAACCATTCAGACACCACCTCATCTTCTAGAATATCCTCTTCTAGAACTTTCATGAAACTAGACCTTTTCTTAGTCTTTTGACATCCTCGCACCCTAGTTGTAGAGAAGCCTACGGAGATGTCGCAGACTAGCTTTAGGGCAAGGGGCAATGATCAGGCATCGTCACACCCTATGTATAGTGTAGCCTACGATGACCTTCTTTAATAGGGTTTTTTAGAAGAGAAAGCCAGTCACCTTCCTCATGGAGAAAGATTATTTTTGGTAACATGAACACATGTTTGTCAATGGATCACTGGGGTGACCAAAATAATGTATAACAAAATTCCCCCCAAAGAATGAGGCCAAAACTCGTGATATCCAAAACTCTTTGTAGAATGTGTGTGTCGGAAACAAGGAGCACACCGATCGGGGACCTGCAAACAATCAAGCATCAGCATAATAATATACCATTGTCTGAGCTAGGCATTCCCAATACTCAGATTAAAAAATGTCAAGTGAGTCATGGCCATGAAATATAGACTGTGGATCCATGTCATTGTGAATCGGCATAGCCACCAGGAATACACTATGGATCTATTCTATAAAATGACTCAAATTCATACATAGCCACAAGACATACAAAGTGGATCTATGTGTCAATACAAATCATAAATACTCTATCACAACCTAGACCAGAATGGGATAATCCAGGGTCTTCATTTCCATCGTCCTTAAGTATGAATCTAACCATGCAATTACAGGTGTTGAAGTTGAACGTGGTAGACACAACTTGATTACCAGTCATTAATGAAAATCGTTAACAAGTGTGAGGGAAATCACCATTGATGTCAATCACTCCCAAGGTATCCTAGTACAATCCAAAGAATGTGATTAAATGAGTTGAATTCGAACACTCGATGGAATATTCCAATCAGGGGTCAATGATGTGAACCCACTGTTGAAAGTGAAGAAACATGCCATTGAGGCATGCAGTTTCTAAGGTACTAAATGATTTGAAGTCTTGTTCCTAGGTAATGAGTTGAATTCGACAGGAAAACACTCACCACAGGAGGGCCTTGATGTATCCCCCATCAATGACATGAAATAAGTAACAGATTTGAGGTGGATCAGAGTGTGAAGTGATTTGAAACTGACACAAAGAAGGTCGACATGGTAGAAAATTTATAACTGTAGATGTTCAACTCAGTAGGAGGCTTATTAAGGTTGGACTTCTCTTGAATATATGAATGACACGACAATGGTCTTGGCATCATTGACTCAAGGATGACCCAACATATGGACATGCAGATAGTCAAACGAGAGATAAATGGATTTCCCAACCCAGATATAATGATGAAGGGGGGTGTCATGTTCAAGAGAAACTATTACTACCACTAACACAGATATAGAGACACATTTCTTTCCCAATTTTTCCCCCACCATTTATAGCAAGTACCTCTTTATTTTTACGCAAGCTTGAGGAGGATAACATATGCTTATTTATGTAAGCTCATCCTTTGGATGAGTCCCTTGAAGTATTTTTATTGAACCCTAAGAAGGAGTGGTTCGGTCCCATGTGGGTCTTTAAATGTTCGTTTAACAAGTCCAAAGAGAGAAAACCCAGGGGTTTTTCATGTTTAGAGAGTATGAAAAACACTTAAAGAGAACTCCATAAGTTCCTTTTTTGTAAATTAATATGATGAGACCGAAAAAGCGATAACCTACCACTCATCAACTGTTTCCTTCAAATACTTTTACGAGCGTGAAAAGAACAAGGTTGCTCGAGAATCTTTTCATTTTTACGGAGTGTGAAAAGGGATTAAAGGATACACCATAGGTTTCGTTTTTCATGTTAACATTACAAGGTCAAAAAATCGATAAAAGTATACCCGGTTACATTCTCATCGATTTATGAGCATGAGAAACAACAAAAACTAAGCTCGAAGTTTTTCTTGAAAAACCCTAAAAGGATCTATACATGTGACAAATGTATAAAAACAAACCAAAAAGTGTATCCTTGTTCAATGTTTCACTCCTAGACTTTTCATTTGCAAAAAATCAACACTTGCAAAGTCATTAGGACTTGAGGGTTTAGGTAAAATATATAAAATAATATAAAAATATAAATGAAAAAGTGAAAAAGTCAATAAAAATGGGTAAAAACTTAATTTCACTATTCCATTTGTCATTTCACCCAAAATTTGCTCTAAAACCTCCTATTTACCTCGATTTTACACTACGGATTATGGAAGGCATGGCTGATCATTC
>ML810236.1:22282-36303 GCA_009831015.1 Picea engelmannii
GGTGCGCTCGGATCAACGGCGATAAAGGTAATTCTGGACCCCCCTTGCCTTTCTACCTTTAAGCGGAGGGGGGCGGGGTCTGGAATCATGGATGCAGCTTCCGACGGTTGAAATCATAGTGCCCGGATCAACAGTGCTCACGCAGCCTCGTCCTTTTCAGCCGCCCTGCATTTAGCCAACATGGGCCCTCCTCCCATCATATCATCCTTCATAATCACCTTTCTCCTGCTGCCATGTGTCGCCTATCCTCCTCCGCTCCTTGGTCCATGTGGTCATCTCTCCTTCTCATCGTCCACTTACCACCTGCCACGTATCTCTTTCCCTCCATTGTCAGCCTCTCACTACATTAAGCTTGCCACGTCTATTCTCCCACCATCTCTGGTTATATCCCTTATGAATTATGTCATCCCCTGCCACCTCTCTCGCCTCTCATCGTTCTTACTTCGTCCTTGCGGTTGTGGCCCCGTCATTCCGTAGCCATACGCCACTTCCTGCATTGGCCTCCATACCCGTCCTTCAAGCTATTCAGTTATTCCAGGTGGCCGCACGAGGAGTCTTCCATGTCCCAAAATGCTAAGTTGGCCAGGTCGTCTTCAATCCCAAGAAGCAGTTATTGAAGCGATTGGTGGTGGTTAGACATCGTCTCCGCCATAATGGGAAGTCCTGCATTGAGTTAAAGGCACGTCGATTCGCCGAATAAACTGTCAGGAGATCAACCGTGTCTGCCATAAGTTGCACAACCATTCAAAGATTGCATCTTCGTGTTGTCATAAGCCATGCAAATGCAAAGCTTTCAATGCTACGTCTCGATTTTGTTGATGTTGTTAGTTTGAGTATATGAAGGCATTTTAGCCATTTTTGTATCTATCGATGGTAGAGCTAAGCTCCCGACTGTTATGTTTTCATGACCATTTTGGATTCCTAGTTATGTATCTGTGTATGAGACTTCTTGGTTTATAACAAACAATTTCCCTTTTTCATCTCTGTTTTTGTCTTATGCTGGAGAGTTCATGATCGAATGATTCACGTGAATTAATATAGTTATGTTATGGTAAATGATTTATTGTTGCATTGTTGTTTCTCTGGTTTCTCGCGTTTGGATGTAAGAAGATCTTGTTTTTAGATGCCTTCTTTCATCGTCTGTTAGAAGCTTGATGCCTATAGCAGACCCTTTCACCTTTCTCATGAAGTCTTCCATCTACTCACCCTTATTACAACTCATTGTTTGAAGTTTATCAAGACCTCACTCGTTTGTGCATGCCTGGCCCAGTTTCTGAGTTGAGACGACTGTTCTGAGTTTGCTTCCATTTGATCACCCCTTTCAAACAAATTGTGACATTAAACTGATGGGCATCGGGCTATGCTCCTGCAAAGCAATCCATGAGTGAGTTCTGATGCTAACACATGGGACACCTGACACTGTTGATTGACATGGATACATCGTCCCTGGTGAATCCACCAAATGTTGTATGGATGTGGGTGTGGTGTTGTCAAAAACCCCAACTGTTTGATAACCTCAGCTGAGATGAGGTTCTTCTGGATGCCACTATCAACAATGAAATGCAATGGGGTCCCCTTCACCCACATTTATGAATGGAAGAGGCTCTCCCCCTCTTCAGGATCTACTAGCTCTTTTGGTTGAATTGTTGCAATCACAATAGTAGCAGTGGGGTCTATGTCGACGATCTGTTGGTTTTAAAATTTTTTTGGATCAGATTTGAAATCATGGTTTAGATCCTTTTCTTCGACCTCAACCACCAATGACTTTTTTGAGTGACATTCATCAGTGTCGTGCCAGGGGATTGTTTGTAAGTTGCACCACTTCCTAGTGTAATTCTTCGTCTTTCCCTTACTCTTCTTGTCCTATGTCTTGGAATGGTTGTTTAGAGGCAGTTGGTTAGGGTCATCTTTACCATTCTTTGGTTGTTGTGGATTTGCAGACCCAAACTCCCATTTGTTCTAGTGCCTAAATTTCTTCTTGATTTTGACAACATATTGATAGGCAACTCCCAATGATGAGATGTTTATGAAATCCATTTCAGTTTGGATGTACCTATGCAAAGCCCCACGATATTTTAAAACTAGATATCATTCAGAGTCTTTGATACCCAGCTTGGTGCGCAAGGTATGGAAAGTATTTGTGAACTATGACATTGTTTGTCTCTTCTCTTGTCATAGTGTGTTCCATCTCATGTAATGGTCTTCACAGTTATCAATAGGGTAGTATTGTTCCTTGACCGCATCCACAAGAAAATACCAAGTGGGATCAACCCCATATATTACATATTCCTTTGTGGAACTTTGTTCCCAGTAAGTTTCCCACCAATGTTTGACATGGGGGAGAGCCTTGAGAAGTGCGAAGGTGATATTTTCCCTCTTGGAACAATTGTGAACAGAGAAATAATCTTCTAGCATATTTAACCATTTTTCTAAGGAATCTGCATCTATCCAACCTTCAAATACGAGAATATCAAAATTAACTTGTACATTGAAAGGATAGGTTCCTCCAAATTGGCTGCTTAATGAATATGTTCTTGTTTCTATCTGAAAGTGTTGAAGGATGTTTGCAAAATTCTCCAGCATTTCTTCCCTCTGTCACATAAGCGCTTGCTCAAGCAATATGTTAATAGAATATTTTGCTTCATCGTTTTTATTTTCTTCCTCCATAGAGGGTTTCTTGGGCTTGCGAGAGAGATTGTCCTCAAAAGAGACGAGCTCGAGACCCAACTTTTTATTCTCTGACCTCGTCAGGGACATGCACTAAAAGATGATTAAGAGCATCCTGTTCTGATACCACTTATCTGGATTATTTTCGTAACGAAAAGAAAGCAAATATATTACAATGAAATACTCATAAAAATTTCTAGAAACAGAGAGATACAACAATACATGATTTCTATTAATGAAAAAAATGTACAGAGACTGTAAAAATACATAGTGTAAGACTTTCTATAATAGTGGTAGCTTCATCTCTGAGGAGAGACGTGATGGCTACACTCATTCGCTAGAAGATGATTACAATGAGGCTTTGAAGAAATTTTTCTGATAAACATGAATTCCAAAACCCTAGACATCCAAAAACCTAACCACAGGAGATGAAGAACCAAAAGTAATGTGGGCCCCATTGTGGTAAGTTAGTACATTACCTTCCCGAGGTCATAGCTTTTGCATACAATCTCCATTTTAGGCATGTGATATCCCATTGGAAAGGTCTTTTAGAGAACTATTCATTGTGCCATTAAAATCTAACTATGTCTATAGTTTGAGTAAGTTTTACTGGAATAAAATGGGCAACTTTGGTAAGCTTTCCACCACCACCATTATGGAATCATGCTTGCTATTAGTTTTGGGTATGTTAGTGATAAAATCCATTGTTACCACTTCCCACTTCCACTTAGGAATGGCTAATGGTTGTAGCAGTCCAACTGGATTTCTATGTTTGACCTTGAATTTTTGACATGCCAAACACTTGGAAATAAACTCAACAACTTCTTTCTTCATTCCTGGCCAATAATATTGACTCATGACCATTGCAATAGATTTTTGGTAACCTGGGTGTCTAGCATAAGGTACATTATGTATTTCTCCCAATATCATATTTTTCAATTCTCGATAATTTGGCACATATATGTTTCCTCTGTATATGATAATTTCATCACCTTCCAGCTTATAGTCTTCAAGTTTCTATTGTAAATTACCTTGTTGATGTTTTTATTTTAACTCCTTATATTTTTTATCTAATTCTGCAGCTTCTAAGATTTTATCTTTCAAGTCTGATTGACACATGTTAATGGTTGTAGCATGCATCTCATGTACCCTCCCACTGAGTGAATCATATTCCTTATTCTCTTTACCTTTGATATTTTTATATCAAAATCATATTCATTGATGAAGTCTAACCACATTCTTTGTAGACATTCAAGGTTGGTTGATCAAACAAATATTTCAAACCACTATGGTCTATCCTTAATTCAAATATTTTCCCCATAAGTTAGCGCCTCCACATATTTAAGGCATGCACTTTGGCTACCAACTCCAAATCATGAGTTGCATAGTGTCTTTCATGATCCTTCAACTTCCTTGATTCATAACACACAACATAACCATTCTGACTAAGGACTCCACCAATTCCCTCATTACATGCATCAATCCATATTGTTATCACATTAAGTTGCTTTCGGTATTTTATCCCTTAGGTTTAATTTTTTTATCCTTTAGACTTTAGGTTTGCTTTATTTTTCTTTGTGTGATTTTCTTAGGTTAGCTTGAACAAATAAAGACTTGTGGTTTTGGCTCAGTTTTGGCCCACACATAGGTTTTAAGCCTAGCTTCATTTTATGGCTTATGGTTTTGAATCACCTCTTGATTTGACATCAAACATAACCCATCCCATGATATTATGACTTGACACATCACTCCTTCCACTCATACCATTTATCCTTTCCATGTTGTCCCTATGTCTGATTAAAGGGTGGTCAAATCAAATTTTTGAAAAAGGGCGCTGCCAACTCACTAGGAGTTTCCATAGCACACTCCTTTTCCTTTGATCCTTGCCATAATTTGTCATAATCCACTGAGGTCATGATATAACTTGTTTTCAATGCCATTTTTTGTTAAAGAAGGATATTAATATCTGGTTATTAATGAGTTTTCTAACGGTTTTGAGTATTTGAAATTTTCTCTCAAACTCGGCACTGTTGAAATCACTAGTTTAAATCAAATAGCGGTCTTTGCTATGGGATCAACTACCAAAGATAAATTGGAGGCTGAGGGGAATGTGGTGGTTTCCTAAACGGTTGCATATCATCCATTTTCAGTCACATCTCCAGGTATTCTGTGAGCTCCCTCCATTGCATAGAAAACTCTTGATATATCTCCTGCCTGAGCTTTTGGTAGTGCCCAATGCTGCAAATTACTTCCTCCATCCATTTTCATCTATAGATTCCCTCTCACAAACTTTGCAGCCATTATCACATGGTTTTCATATATTGAAGAGGCCAATCCATTCTCCTCCTAAGTGTTGAGTACCCGTGCAATCACTTGTTCCTTATGTGTGCACTACGCTACAAAAAGACGTTGTTGAAACCTCGCTACATATCCCCTATTTTCCCTGCACTTTGTTTTAATTGGATTGGAGTGTTACTTGTTTTTATTCAAAGACCCATGCAATAGCCTTTTGTTTCACTATATCATCACTCTTTCATCTTGATATCTACTGAAAATAAGGGGAATTTCAGTCCCTACCTTTCCAAAGATTTGATAACCATGGTGTGGTGACATAAGTTGAGCAGTGCATCCCTGCCTTCCTTAAATCAAAATCTTTTTCTCCCAGATTTAAAGAAAGGCCATCAAACCAGTATATTGTTAAATCAAGTTGAGTTAGAGGAAAATCCTGAGAGAGAGAATCAATTATACACTATCATTTTCTCATTGAGATCTGCCTCTGTTTGTTTCCTTACCCCTCACTACACCACAACATTTTATCCCTTGTATTTACCCATGGAGACACCTCAGAAGAAGAAATCCCACAAGGGAGGAAATGTGGTCAGGACTAACCCCTCATACATGTACTTGTTTGATTTTGAGCCAATGGCCAGGGAGGTTTTTCAAAGGGTGGGTTGCCTCTTTTTTTTCCAAAACATGTAGAGGGGACACCCTGAAGTGGCAAGGCAATTTTCATTACATTTGGATGGCATTAAGACTAAGGTAGGAGACCTTGAGCTTGAAGTGTCTTAAGCCTCTATTGTAGCAACCACGAGGATTCCTAATACTGGTGAGAGATGGTTTAAATCCATGATCTTAAATGCTTCCTTCTCCAAGGACTTCCTCAAACCACATTATCCTATAGACAATTTGTCCAAGGGAGTTCCTAGAAGCCATCTAGTTGAAGATTTTGACAAAATTTTGAAGATCACCCAGAGATACTTTACATGTGAGGGAAGGTTTAACATGTTATACCAATACCATATAAGGATTTTGCTTCATTTTACTGGTAAATATGCAATGCATATACATTTCTACTTGTTGAGAAGCATGGGGAAGATGTATGATAGAGTCCAAGACAAGTCTAAGGAAGTGGACACTAATGTCTTTCACTTTGGATTGATCAGGATGTTGGTGATGGAATAATTGAAGAAGATGAACATTCCTTGGGAACAATTCATTATTTTTTCTCACATGCAGTTGGACATAGATTCTACTCCTCATTCTAATATGCAGAGTCCTTTTCCATCTACTAGTGTTGCTCCACCAGGAACAAACAAGAAAATAAAGAGAAAATCCATTGCTCAAGAAAAATAATTCATTAATGAAATTGAAGAGGAAGAGAGGGAGGTTTATCATTCTCCACAGAGAGAATTTTCACCTCCTCCTGCACCTGAATTGGAAGAAGTCCCTTCCTCCACCAAATCCATAGCCAAGAAGGAAAGAAAAATGCATTTCTCTTCACCTACTCCAGCAGCTAGCATAAAAGTCATGAAGACTTTTACTAGATCATCAACTCTCATGGAGGTTGTTGAAGAAGAATTCCTACCCAATTTTTCAATAGCAAACAAAAGGAAAGATAAGGGAAAAGACATTGAGAATCGTATTGAGGTGATAGAAAAATCCCCTTTGAAATAGAAAAATAAAGGTGAATCCATTGAGAAATATGTTGAGGTTATAAACATCATCACTCCACCTAGTAATCACACTTTCAAAAGATTGATTAGACAACTCAGGGAAGCTAGGAAGGAGGTTGCTTGTTTGATGTAGAAATTTTGGAAGATAGAAGAAAGATGAAGGAGCTCATGGAAAATTACAACAACACCCTTGATCTGGAAAAAATTGTAGCAAGAAGAGCCATGCCTCTCCATAAGCAACTAAATAACCTCTATAAGAAAAACAAAGGATTTCAATCTCAAAATAGAAAGATCAAAGAATAATTGCATCATTTCAAGGATGAATTGGATAAGAGGAATTTGAATGTTCTGGTAGAAGCTTCCATTGAAAGAGAGGAACCAGTAGTGAAGAAGAGAACACCTACAATCAAGAATAATATCCTTGCAAAATAAAAACATGTTGCTATGATAGAAGGAATCGCTCCTGCAACAAGGAGGACTGCTAGGTTGATGAAATAGTTGGGGGGATATAAGCTCCATTTTTGTGGGTGGTCTCTTTTTGCAAGAGTAAGTGATCAAGGAAGTATAATTTTTTCCACCTATACAGGCATCTATAGGCTCCTAACCTATCAACTGAGTTTTTGCGCTTTCTAAGGTTTGGTCTCATCACATAAAAAAAACACAGACATTCCGTAGCACCATGGCGCTGTAGAATCATCTATATAATATGTTCTACAATTTTGCTGCCTAATATGATACAAAATATCCTAGACGAAATACAGAGTGGCACGACCGTTTCTACAGAACGCTACAAAATATCCTAAGCTAAACTTAACGGTGGCGCTACGAATTCCACAGGATTGTGTCACAGTGGTGCTACCAAATCCACATAGCTGTCTTGATGAAGGGCACTACCAATTCTGCAGGACCATTTTAGTGATGGCGCTACCAATTCTGCAGAGGATAATTCGGGTGGGACACTATGGAATTGCACACAATGATTACATAGGATCGTCACGATGGAAATTGCAGGCTTGTTTTGGAGAAGGCGCTACAAAATGTGTAGATTTATTTTGCAAAGGGCACTACATAACTGGCTACCCAATGCGCTACTGAATGACACTATGAACTGGCACCTAGAATCAAGGGGTTCAAATTCATCACTCTTTTGGGTGGATGATAATGTGGAGAGGAGCGAGGATCATAGGGGGAAACATGGTGGCAACATACAACCCCTAGAGGACACTTGGAAATGGAAAGGAATGCGCCACACGGGAGACAATGCCATTTAATTCTTGTTGGATTGGTTTCCTACATGATTCCTTTTTTGTAGCAATTTGTTAAATAGTTGTTAGCACAAGTGTTAGATTGATAACTGTTTTTGGAGAATCCTATGGGAGGAAGGCTCGCTCACACCTCTAGTTGTTTCCTTTCCTTTTTGTTATAAATACATATTCCAAATGATGAAGAGGGTTCGAATGGTTGAGATGAGATCCCTTATTGTAATATTTTTGACTAAGTGGAATGGTTCTCTGGTTATGTACTAGACTTGAGAAGTTTTTATTAATATAAGTCAGTTTCTCTTAATCTATCTTGTTTCCTCTTATGCTGAATTTTTCATGATTGGATGATCCACATGAGATTTTTATGGTTGTATTATGATGAATATTTGATTACAGTACTACTATGATGTTCTTCCGTGTTCTTTAAACTTTGAATTCAAGAAGATCTTGTGTTTGAGTTTTTCCTCGTTCGGTTGCTTGAAGACCTGATGTCAATAGAATACCTTTACACCTCCCTCGCCAAAGTATTATTTCTATTCATGTTTACTCCCATTCACTGACTGAAGTTAATCAAGACCTCAATTTCTTGTGCATGCTAGCCCAAATTTATGAGTTAAAACATTATTATTCCGAGTCTCGTCCATTTGAACTTTAAACACTCATTTACATTTACACATAATCTGATGGGTACTGGGCTTACCCTCTTTGCAATCTGAGTGTGATTCTTAGTACTAACACATAATATGAAATGTTCATTTGGATCAACAATCCTCAGTATTGGATTTCTTGTTAGTAAATGCTTCAAGTGTTGGGAACTCCTTTCACAATCCAATGTCCACTCAATCTTCACACCTTTCTTTTGCAAATAAGTAATTGGGTGTACAATTATTGAGAATCTCTCAATGAATATTCTAGAGTAATATTCAAGACCCATGAATGATCTTACTTCAAATACATTCCATGGTGTTGTCCATCCTTCAATGGTTCTTATCTTTTCTGGATCTACTTCTATCCCCTCCTTGAAGACGATATGGCCCAAATAATGTATTTTCTTCTGATAAAATGATCTCTTGCTCAATTTGGTATACAACTGATGCTACCGTAAAAACTATAACACCATTATCATGCATTGTTGATGTTCTTATTTAGACTTAGAATAAATCATAATGCCATCCAAAAATACTATGACAAACTTTTCCAAGTAATTTATGAATACACCATTCATGAGACACATGAAGACAACTAGTGTATTTGTCAACCCAAATGGTACCACTGTGAACTCACAATGGTTGTACCTTTTTCTGAAAGAATTCTTATTGATGTATTCTTATTTAATTCATACCTAGTGGTAGCATGACCTGAGATCAATCTTGGAGAATATTTTTTGATCTTTCAGCTGATGAAAGAGGTCATCTTCCCTTGGTAAAGGATACTTGTTCTTCACAATTACTTTGTTGAATTTCCTGAAATATATGAAAATTATCAAGGTTCCATCCTTTTTCTTTACAAAAATTATTGGGCACCCCAAGGTGACACACTTGGGCATATATACCCCTTCTTCAGAAGCCCTTCATGTTGCATTTGCAATTCCTTCAATTCAGGTGTACTCATCCTGTAAGGATTCTTAGATACTGGAGTTTATATAGGAATCGTATTAATAGAGAAGTCAATATCTATTTTTGGTGGAAATCCTAGTATATCATTGAATACATATTCAAACTATTTTAGGATTGCATAATATTCAATGTATGACACTTTATCCCTAGGTGTCTCTTCCATCTGCACTAAAACAATTTGACACCCTTTCCTGTAACTCTTTTTCAGCTGCAAGGCTGAAACTTTTCTGACATTCACTAGTCTAGGAATCCCTTATATTGTCCTTAAGTTTCCTTCCTCATCTAAGGAATTAAATGCTTTGTTATAAAAAACTAGGAAAATATGGTGTCGATCCAACCAATCCATACCAATTAAACAATCATAGGAAGCTAAAGGTATAATATTCAACTCTGCACTGGTGTTCAGTCCATTCAGGTTCATTGGACATACCTTAATCATCTCACTAATATTCCTTTTATCTCCCATGGCTAGCTGTACCATCCAAGGTTTTCCAAGTTTTCTTATTGGAAAATGAAACCTTTCCACCATATTAGGATCTAGATAACTATGACTAACTCCTGAATCAATTAAAATAACAATGGGCTGATTATTTATCTTACCTTCAACTTCAATCATATGTGATTGAAACTCAGCTTGCTTGTTTTCCAAGGATGCATAAATGTTAGGTATACTTTTTCCCATGTCCTCTATTGTTTCATCTAGCTGTGTGTTGTGAGCAGTCTTCACTTTTTCACTCCTACGTGAGGAATTTTTGTACATGTGATATGCCTTACAACCCCACCATTGAATAGATTGTTGCATTGGCCCTTTCCTCAATGGCTTTGTCATTTTGGATTCTTTAGTAGTTGGTTGTTATTGATAGTTATTTCTGAAGAATGGTGCCTTAGTCCCCTTCTTCCTTAGTTCCATTTTACTTTTCTTCTTGTCTTCCCAAGTTTCTAGTAATACGCTTTCCCTTTTTGTTGATCATAAAGACACTTAACCCTTCTTATAGTTTCCTCCAATGTTTTGGGATCATCATATTGTATTCTGTCACTGATGAATGGTGGCATCCCACTAAAATGTATTTGAATCTTAACTTGTTCATTTTTTTATGAAGGAACCATATTTTAGTAGTTATAAAAACCTTCTATAATATTCATATATACTCATACTCCCAAGCTTGAGTTCAAAGAACTCTTTCATTTTCTTGTCATAGTACCTCCTAGTCAAGTATTTCCTATGAAAATATCTCTTGAATTCTCTCCAAGTCACTTTCTTCTCATCAATTCATTGTACTTGCACATATTGGTCCCACCACATGGATGATTTTCCCTTGAGTTGGTAAATAGAAATTCTTTCTTTTGTCATTGAAGAGTAATTGTGCAACTGGAAATACTTTCTCATATTTAGCAGCCAAGTTCTGCATCCTCATCCTTCTTATGCTCACCATCGAAAGTAGGAGGTTTGATTTTATTCATTTCCCCTTATAGTTCATCAACCCCAGTCTTCTTAGGTTTCTTAACATGACTTGAAATACTGCGCACTCTCCTAGTGGAATGTCTCGGAGAGTGATGGTGTTGTCTGCTATCACTCTACTACACACTGATCTTCCCCTCTTATCATGGGACCTATAGCTTCCTGATTTTTTTGACTCAATGTGCTTATCCATCTTCTTCTCAATTATGTTCTAGTTCTGCATCAACTTAATGTTGAAGTCTTCCTGTAGTTCCTTGGATTTCATAAGCCTCTCATTGTCATATATATGACTTAGGGCATCCCTCTACAAAATCTTTATGGTTTCCATCAAGTTCATTCTTTCTTCCTTACCTTTTCCATGTCCATTGGAATTTGTACCTTCAATAACCATATGGACATACATTCCTCTGTTCTCTTCTTCATGATTGAAAATACCCTGCACATCTTCCATGATTCTCAACTTGTGTTGATCCTACTTGATCTAATGTTGTTGGCTCTGCAAAATGTGTAGCCAACAAAATTTGTTAGGATAGAGAATTTAAAAAATCATGAAATGATGTACAATTTTGTTTTCATGTAGCATCAGAATTCTTTCTTCTGATTTCTTAGGAAGTTGACTTCTCTGCCATCTTCATGTGCACAATTATACATCATATTTATCCTTCATATCTTTACATAAGTAACACTAAATATGTAGCACATGCACCGCACACCACTATCCAATGTGCATATTTTTTGTCGCTCACCAATCTCTATTGAACACAACTCTTGTGCCACACACCAATACTCTGCGCATATTACCAACACTACACCACAATACTTCATGGTTAAGTGTTTTCATACTACACAACAAAAATTATACCTTCGAGTCACGTGATTATGAATACAAAATCATACCCAAGTTGTGTGCGCACCAACAATTCCAATTGTGTTATGCTAATAATCCAAGCTCACATCATGTGCATCACACTATGACACAATATTTCAACTTGCAAGGAAAAACTTAGCACATTTACTGTGCATCTATATACTGTGGACGCCACATGTTATACATGGCATAATGCCACACTTTAGTGCATGTGCCTTGTGAATCCTTATTTTCTGCACAACGTCGAATGTTCAATGTGCATACCTATGCAACATATTTTATTCACACCATAGACTCCACGCAGTGCAGTAATAAGTTTTTAGTGTGCACACATGTGCATCTTATTCGCGTACGCATCATTTCTACTTAGTGCGCACACTTCTCTTGGAACTTAACTAATTTTCCCCTAATTTTCACTGCGGAAATTGGGGCTTTTGCCCGATTCTCAACCATTTTCCACCATGGACGTTCTACATTCATGAAATTTTTTCAATTTCACTCCCTCATACTTAAGTTAAACCTATGAACGACATATCTTGAGTATGTCACTGGTTGACATTTTGGTGCGAAATTTCCCAAATCCTTCATAAATTTACCAACAAAAATTGGGGCGTTTACCCAATTCCTCTCAATTGCTTCAAATTTTCATCATGAACGCATTAAAACTTGAAAAATTTCCCATTCCCAATTCAATTATCTACTAAAACCTCTTTGAAATGATGTTAACCTAGCCCATCCAGGCTCAATGCTGTAGATTGGGCTCTGATACTATATTGTAACACCCCCGGACTCCTCCTGGGGAATGCCACTAGAAAAAATATCTCTAGTCATAAGCTATGATACCATATTACCATCAATTCCACTTAAATTTATCTGACATAATTCTTTCATTATTTAAAAACATATAGAAACTTTGCAATGCATGATTGCATACATTTTCTTAACATATTTATACACAATTCATGATAGAATTATACACACAACATAAATAACATAAACCCATGACAACAATTGCATAAATATAATTGCAAACATGATTTAACAAAAAAATGGCACTTATCTTTTGAAATAAAAGGCACCAACTATGGGCATACCTTCCATGTTCCTCCTAGCCTTAGACCACATTGTTCATAAATCTTAATAGTGGGTCACCCCCAATCTAGGGCTAAACTCCACTTGGGCAAGGGTTCCCAACCAAGATAAAGTATCTCACTCTATAGGAACTTGGTCACAGGTAGCTCATACAAAGGTGACTCAATTTCAGGAAATTCCATCACAAATTTCAATTCGTACTGACAACCTACAGTCTCGCATTTCCCACATGCTTGTCCAACCCCAGGAAGTGTGCCTTTTCTCTGATCAACAATCCTTCGTCTTCCACAATTCCCTTCTAGGGATTCAACAACATGACGAAAAGGAATTATCATAGCCCTATCATTTCATTTTGACACCTTAGGAAATAATTCCCAACAATTCTCTCACCTGGAGAGAATGCAATCTTCTACGGGCTTGACGACTCGCCTCTTCAATCCAACATTCCACGGGTCTGACAACCCGCCTCTTAAATTAATATCTCCAAGATATGTCGTATGCCAAACAGTTGGCTTAAGTTGATGGATAGTTGGTATGGATTGTTGGTTGTCATTTATTTCAACCATTGGAGAGTGATATTGTAGATTGATGTCAACCCTTGGAGAAAGTCTGGTAGGGAATTCTGGTAGAACAAAGGTTTGGGTAATGAACCCAAGTTTGTTTCATGTATAATGGTATGGGTTTTAATATATTTGAAGGTAATACTATTCTATATGGATATTACATGTCATTCCATTTCTGGTGGTATGTGGAACGTCACATATCTCCTCACGGTTAGAGATTTATGGCCATGAGAAGTTGGAGAACCCAAGTTTGGGTAATGGACCCAAATTTGTTTGATGGATAATGGTATGCGTTTTGATATATTTGAAGTCAATACTATTCTATATTGATAGTATATGTGATGCCATTTCCATTAGTATTTGGAATGTCACATAACTCTTCACGGTTAGAGACTTATGGCCATGTGAAGTTGGAGAACCTTCATGAGTCATCTAGAAGACCCAAAAGGTCAAAGTAGTCAAAGTGGTTTTAGAGATTTTTAGAAGGTAAATAATAAAGTGAAGTGATGAGTGTACTATAATTCAAAGTGAATACAAAATA
>ML810236.1:43081-64791 GCA_009831015.1 Picea engelmannii
GAGGGAATCCTTACATCGATCCCCTTCAACATGTATGAATCAACATAAACTAAATGCATACCTGCTTGGTTGTTACCAACCTACTTGTTGTTGTCTGACCAACTGATATTTGTAGAAGCTCACAGACTTCCCCCTTCATCATTTTGGTCACCATTCTTTCCATCCTCATGGGTCTTCACCTCGAAGGAAATTATAAGCAACAACAACATCCACATATTTAACCATGTTGTATCATTTTTCCTGAATACATAATCCATCCTTAGTCATACTCAAACATTATTTCATAATAATAGACTATTGTAAGTTCACCAGCATGTTATATGCATATCCAAGCATGTACATATGCAAAATTACACATTTATATGCACCAAGCATTTACTGTCAGCATGCCTACTAATGCATATGCAATTTAACTTCATTGTATGCTTTATGCACTCTGTTATCTCTCAAAATGAATCAGTCATTTGTTCCTTTTTGTAGGTGATAGCATGGTCATAGAATTAGGGTCCTATATAAATTTTTAAATTTTAGAAGTGTCAGAATAATAGGATCTAAGATGTTATCCTAGAAATAAATCAATCATCAAAAGGTCTTTTCAAAAAATCGAGAAAAAATATTTTCACGAGCTAACATCTAATTTGAAGTTGAAGTTAGCTGGTGAAAGCCCCAGGTTTCAATGGCTAAAGTGTACTCTTAGCATCAAGCGAGCTGGTGAAAGAATTAACATGGGTTTTCCTCCAACGACTCCAAAAACCCAAAAGGATACGTCAGACACACGTCAAACAATTATCATGGAGAGTAAATGGATGCAAATGTGTGATGACATCTTTTCGTCACGTTTTAGTAGGACATCATGATAAATTGTTCTCATGAAATTCATGGAGAAGACATAAAAGGATTTGAAGACATGATGCACTCTTAATCATCATTGCAACGAGAGGATAACATACCAGTTAGCTGGTGACATCAAATCAAATCACCATTTCCTACTTCAAACTCACAACGTTCAAAAATTTCTATTCTCGGGTTTCATATTTCATTGATAACACAAAGTTGTTTTCACCAGCACTAGCTTGTTCCTTATTAAGAAGTTTCCTGTTTCAACTGTGTACAAATTAGTTGGTGATTAAGTTGCATATGGAAAGGAAGCAAGGAGGATGACTTCTGAGGAAATAATTAGACAGTTTATCCTTCTTGCAGTCTTATCCAGAGGTGCATAAGCGTTTCTCAGACGCAGGTTGTATGACATATGTGGAAAGGTTACATGAAGGCTATCACCAGGAAATTGCAGAGGTTTTTGCAAATTATTACGATGGAAAGAAAGTTATAGTGGGCTCGCTGAAGCTGATAGTTGATGAAGCTTCCATCGCTTCAATGATTGGTTTACCCAGAACAGGCCAAAATTGGTTTAAGGCAACAGTGACCAAGAATTTGGATTTTAGATCATACCTCAAGACAGAATTCTGAAGTATAACCTGGAAGAAAAAAATCCTTATTTCTTACCTTGAAGATGAATGGCATGATCTGTTTAAATGCATTCAGTTATACTTAACCTTAGAGGGCAGGTATGACAAGTTAATGTTATATCATTTTAGACTCTTAGATCACTTCATAGGGAAGGTCCTTCTAAATTTTCCTTTCGTTCTTCATGGAAGTCTAACCAAGGTGTGTAATAAGATCAGAGCTGAACCATTCAGTATCAAAAATTCCCTTTCTCATTATGGCCTGATTAAAATGATCATATTGGAATAATTGTTACAAAAAGAAAGAACTTGGCAGCACTTTCTCTTCTGGGAAGGTTTTGAGACCCAAACTCAACCTATAAATGAACAGAAGAAAGCATGCAAGAAATAATCAACCCCTCAGAGTAGCTCAAGGAGAAGGAGAGCTCTCCCAAATCCACTAGAAGACAAAAATTCAAGCACAAATCCCAATAAAGCTAAAAAGAAACTAGATTTTGAAACAAAATCAGAGCAATCCATAGTAAAAAAGACAAATTCTCTAAATATTTCATACACGGATTCAAACACAGAACCAGAAAAGGAAGATGAAATTCCAGCCAACCAAAGTCCAGAGTACTCCATGGAACCTTCACAGGATTTTGAAGTTTTTACTCCCAAAGATGAAGGTGAAACCTCAAGAAATAAGAAATCAAAGAAAACGCAGAAGATTAAGTAGTTGAAAGAGGTAATAGCACAACAAGAGGTTTTAGAAAGGGTGATAAAGGAAAGATATAAAGCCTTATCAAAAAAATTTGCAAATACCAATGCAGCGTTTGAGAAGATAGCATGTGAAAGTATAAAGGAGAAAAAGATCACAAAGGATTATAATAGATTATGGTGGTCAGATAAGCGCCTGAAGAGGAAGATCAACAAATTGAAGGCAAAAATTACCACACATCCATATTTATAGGTGCTGGCCCAGGTTGATGTGAATTTGCAGGGAGAGCAATCAAATAAATAATGATTTGTGATGGAACAACAATTTTGGATACAAAATTTTTCCTTTTTGAAAAATAGAGCTTTCACCAGCACAGAAGGCGCAATTATAACCAATTAGATGTTGAAAAGCAGAGCTTTTATCAACTAATTAGCAAATCCTAAGGCGAAATAGATGGTGAAACTGCAGAGTAAGAATTTTGAAGATTTGAGATTGAACAGAGCGGTTTTTGGGTGATTTAAAGGATACGAGGACATCTAAAAGATGAATCACCAAATCATAAAATATTCAGTTTCAAAGATTCGTGGAGATTTCGGAGGAGAATGCTAAATTGGTCAACTAAAGCTTTGTTCAAAGCTGTTGAAAGTTTTCCAACTACTGAGGACATGTGTCCTTTCCTCCATGACACATCAGAAACATAGCAATGATGAAGACCAAATTTCGAAGATAAGATTTGAAGACAGTTTGATTCATAGGAACTAGTTCTTAGTTATCCTATTGTATATTTAGTTTTGTCTTCTATTTTCTATTTTTAGAAATCCAGATCCATTTTTTAGGGATCTGAGATCTATTGTAAAGGTTATAAATACTTATCATTTTGATAAAGTAAAGGTTAGATTTTGGATAATAGAAATACTATATTGTAAACAGACCTTTCATATGATAATAGAAATCACAGTTTTCTCTCTCTATTGATGTCATATTCTCATCTTTCTTTCTGTACTTTTATTCAAGTTGTTTCAGCTGCAAAATGATTGTCATATCATTGGTTATCTCATAACTTTATTAATAGTTTCTTATCCTTGTTTTTTAAACCCTACATTTATATTTGGTTTATAAGCATTGTTTCCTCACCCACCTTTAAAGCTATCATCTGATTATTGATCCTTGAGAGCACTGGTTCATTTGATTTTCATTTTCACTGTCTGAATACCATACTGTAATTAAGTCATCCCATTGATCCATACATAGAAAATACAAAAACAAGTGTACTTTAAGTTACCAAGCATCTTTGACCCACAACCACAAAGAGTTTCTTGGAGTGATAACAAATTGGCGTCGTTGCCAGGGAGAGGAGACTGAAGCTTAGCTTTCCTAGGAGATGACACAGAGCTGATATTTAATGACAGAAAAATATTAGACATTACATTGGTTGTAATCATCTATCTGGCGACTCCACAAGTTCATCCTGGCTCCAAAGAAGATTAGTACCAGGGCGAATCCACAAGAATCACCTGTCACACCAGTGCCCAAGCCTGAACTAATTCTTAGAAGAGGAAGATCATTTCAAGGTCAGAATTCAAAATCAGGTACCTAATTAATCCTCTTTCTCATTCTAATAAGTTCATAACAGAAAACACTGGATCGTCTTCCTCTAATATTGTCAGTGAAAAAGCAGCTATAATAACTGCAGAAAAATCAGATATTTCTTATCAAGAGGAAAAGGTCATTACAGAAGAAGTGATAGGCTCAAATTTGGTTAAAGAATCATATAAAAATTTAGAAACAGATCGTAGATCATCATCCCTTGAGTATTTTCACTCACAACGAGAATAAGACCATATACACATTCACACTAGCTTCCTTGCTGTAGAACATATTCTTCAAGAATTGTCTACTAAAGGTGAGGAAAACTTGGCTGAACAACTTACAAAATTCTATATAGCCTCATACAAAACTTATTTCCTATTAGAGAGTTCTTCCCCTTTTAAATTAAACCCCCCCAGTGCTGAGGAATCAGAGAAAATTCTATCACCTCTTTCACTAATAATCATGGTTGCACCTCCTCCTTTGACCAAGATGCAACAAATCCTAGCTGCTAGGTATGCACCATTGATATTTCCAAATCCAGTATCAGCCATGCCTACATGAGACTATCAAAAGTATATGCCCAAATTCACAGGTGAATGTGATGTGACTGCTGAAGAACATATAGAGGCCTTTTACAGTTATGCAGAAAACCTTAACATTGAGGAAGAAGATGTTTGGACTTGAGTTTTTGTCCAAATCATAGATGGCCATGCCAGGAAGTGGTTCAAAGAACTTCCTGCTGGTTCAATAGTTGGAATAGAGAAATTGGATGGTATTTTTTTAAAGCACTGGGGTGATAGAAGAGATTTCATGTACTATATTACTGAATTTGGAAATCTCAGGAAAGAAAATGGTGATTCAGTCTCTGATTTCACTAAAAGGTTCAATAGGATGTACAATAAAATACCAGCCGAGATAAAACCTTCAGATACCTCTACCAAAATCACATATGAAAATTCTTTTGACTCAGAATTTTGTCTATTATTGAGAGAAAGAAGGTCACCTACCTTATCTCTAATGAAATATTATGCCCTTGAAGTGGAATCGAATATATTGGCTGCTCATAAGTTGAAGGGAAACACTGATAGAAGAAATCCTAGAGATGAAGCTTCTTCTTCATCCCATACTAATACAAAGCTATACAATATGGCTAAAATGTTAGTCTTTAACTTCTGAGATATCTAAACTTAAAATTGAAAACAAGTAGCTTGTCAAAGGAAGGGGTACTTATGATTATACAAACGAAAATTCAAATCAGAATCCAAACAACTTCAGGAGAAATAATTAGCAAGTACATATTTTGCAGAGAGAAAAAAATCCTACTGAGGATCAGAAGATAAAGGCTCCTCTTCAAAATGATGTGATGGAAGAATATGATGAAGATGAATGTCCTGAAAATCAAGAAGACCATATTCATTGTTTCAAAGCAGAGTTGGAGAATTCATTTTTGACTCAAAATGATTATGAGGAGGCCCTTACAAATGAAAAAATTAATGAACTCTCTGATGACAATGGTGTATTTCAGGCATATGAGAAAAATAGATACAATCTCAGGTTTAAGGAAACTGTTGCAAAACAAATTACTACACCTCCTCCTCAAAAGAAAAATCGTGTACCTACCAAGCAGCATAATCCATATCAACAGAACTTAAAGGAACCAAAGATTACATTAAAAGTACCATCCCACAAGGTAAAAACATCTGACAAGACCTATTTATCTTTTAATCTTGAAGCAGAAATCTAAAAAATTAAAATTCCAATCCCTCTAGTTGAGCTGATGAAAAATGAGTCATTTAAGAAAAACATTTTGAGCACCCTTGATCCTAGCTGCACTTCTGACTCTGATGATATCCTCAACATTCAAGATAATCATCCTACTATTGTCATAGGCCCTATGATTGAAGATAGGGATGAGAGTTGTCCACCATTTTACATTTCCTTGAACATTCATGACAAAAATTTTCACAATTGTCTCTTAGATTCAGGTGCATCTCATAATCTGATGCCAAAGGCTGTGATGGAAGAACTTGGTCTAGAAATTACTAAGACTTATCATGATCTTTTTTCTTTTGATTCCAAGAGAGTTAAATGCTTTGGGCTTATTAAATATTTGGCAGTGACCTTGACCTCAGCATCAATGAAAACCATGGTGATGGATGTGGTTGTGGCAGACATCCATCCCAAATTTGGATGTCTCTTGTATAGATATTTCATGAAAAGACTTGGTGGAACTCTGCAAATGGATCTATCATACGCCACCATTCTGGTGTTTAGTGGAGAAAACAAAAGGTTGTATAGAGAATCTCATCTTGCATACATAATGAATAATGACCAGAATCCAGTCAATCACCCAATTTATTCAGTGGACACAGGTATGGGTTCATGTATACTTCAAATTGAGGACACTCTTTCAGAATCATTATTACTTAAGCAACCCATTGTGAATCCAACAGAAATAGGTGAAAATGATTTATGGACAATGTTCTTTGATGGGGCATGTATAAGAGAATCAGTTGGAGCAAGCATAGTCATCATTTCCCCATTGAAGGAAACCACTCATTTATCTTTTAAGCTTGATTTTAAAGCAACTAACAACATTGCAGAGTATGAGGCCCTGCTCCTAGGATTAAATGCATCCCAAGAGATGAAGATTCAGAGACTATGGGTATTTGGAGATGAAGACTTAATAATTCAGCAAGTAAACAAATCCTTCCATGCCAAACATGTTAGGATAAAAGCCTATAGAGATGAAGTTTTGACAGTGATTCATGCTTTTACAGATTTCAAAATTACTCATGTTCCTAGAGCCATGAATGAAATAGTTGGTTCATTGGTTGTTTCAGCCTGCTCTTTCATACCTCCATTACCTCCTAAATTAAACTATGAAATCCAAGTAAAGTATATGCCATCACTCCCCGATAATGTAAAGTTTTGGAAGGTTTTCGAAGATGATGTTGAACTCACCAGATTCCTTGTAGTGATGGAGGAGTTTGCAGATTTGCAGATTGATTTGGAGAATGAACATGATGAAGGAGATGAGAAGCCAAAGATAATAAGTAAAATTGGAGCACATGAAATTGTTCAATTGTCCACCAACATAATTCCTAAAGGATTGGTCCCTTTAGAAAGGTTGTTTGATAATAATGATGTGGCTGTCAAATTGGAAAAGAAGGAAGAGGAATCATATGTCTTTCAGTTAAATGTAGCCAGTAAACAAGATCCTAAATATGTCAACTTAGCTTCTCATCTATCTGAATAACAAAAGGCTGATTATGGTGATTTTATAAGAGAATTTGTTGATATATTTTCTTGGCAATACAATGACTTGAAAACATTTAACACGGAGATAATTCAACACAAGATTCCTTTAAACAAAGATACTAAACCATTTAGGAAGAAACTTAGATCTTTCATCCCTATGTTTCTTCCTACCATGGAAAAAGAGATCAAAAAATTGTTGGATGCTAAAATTATTATACCTCTCAGATACTCAGATTGGATTGCTAACCTTGTACCTGTCAGAAAGAAAAATGGAGAGATCAGACTCTGTGTGGATTTCTTAAATTTCAACAAGTGTTCTAGAAAAGACAACTACCCACTGCCCAAGATGGAACACATTTTGCAAAAGGTGTCAGGGTCAAGTGTGATGTCCTTTATTGATGGATTCTCCAGATACAATCAGATTGTTGTCCATCCAGATGACAGAGAAAAGACTTCCTTTACCACTTCATGGGGCACTTTCATGTATGAAAAGATGCCTTTCAGACTGATGAATGCTGGAGCTAGTTTCCAGAGAGCAATGGACATCGCATTCGTTGGAGAGAAAGAATTTTTTTTTCTAATATATCTTGATGACATAACTATTTTTTCAAGTAGCCATGAAGATCATTTGCAGCATTTGAAGAAGGCATTCCTAAAATGCAAGAGGTATGACATTTCTCTTAATCCTAAGAAATCTATTTTTTCACTTAAAAAAGGGAAATTGCTTGGACATATTGTTTCAGTTGATGGGGTAAGGATTGATCCAAAAAGAGTAGAATCCATTAAAAAATTGTCTCTTCCTAGATCAAAAAAGGATATTCAGTCTTTCCTTGGAACTATAAACTTTATCATGAGGTTTATAGAAAACTTTGCAGAACTTACAAAGAACATTACTTGTATGTTAAGAAAGAATTATGAAGTAAGATGGACTAAAGAAGATAAACACTCTTTCAATGCTATCAAAGAAGCCATTATAACAACCCCTGTTTTAATCAGTCCTAACTTTGACAAGGAGTTTTATATATTTTCATTTGCTTCAAAAGATACAATTGCAGCTGTACTATTGCAAAGAATTTTTGATGATCAGGAGCAGCCAGTTTCCTTCTTCAGCAAAGTATTGAGAGATGTTGAAGTAAAGTATGAACCATTGGAAGAACAAGCATATTCACTCATCAAGTCATTAAAAGCCTTCAGGATTTACATTCTTCAAGCCAAGGTAATAGGTTATGTAGCTTCAAGCTCAGTTAAAGACATTCTTATACAACCCGACATAGATGGAAAATGGAGTAAGTGGATAGAAAAGTTAATTGAATTTGATGTCGAGATCAAGCCAGCCAACAAAACTTGTGAAAGGTCAAGGCCTTGCCAAGCTCCCTGTAGAAGAAAATTGTAAGTTGCTTGAGATAAATTTTGTGGATATAAATGCAGAAGACATTCAGATTTCAGAAGACAGAGGTAGTGATAATTTGAAAGTTTCTCCTCACCTAGCTGACTGTGAATGGTACAGTCACATCATTTATTTTCTGCAGAATTTATCAGTTCCTTCAGATTTGACAAAAACACAAGGAAGAGATTTAAAGCTCAAATCCATAAATTTATGCATTAATGATAACTTACTGTTTTGGAAAAATCCAACAGGGATACTCTTGAGGTGCATAAACCAAGAGGAATCAACTAAAATCATGATTTAATTTCATAATAGTGAGTGTGGAGGACATCACTATTGGAAGACTACCGCTCATAAAATCCTAAGAGTTGGTTACTATTGGCCATCCTTATTTTCATATCTGTGTCAATTTGTGAAAACATGTGACAAGTGCCAAAGGTTTGCATGCAAACAACAACTAAAATATCTTCCCCTCAAACATGTTGTAGTCACGGGCCCTTTTCAGCAATGGGGTTTGGACTTCATAGGTGAGATTCATCCTCCTTCTAGAAATCAACATAAATGGATCCTTGTGGCTACTGATTATTTTACCAAATGGATCGAGGCCATTCCTACAAGAAATGTTAATCACACTGTCATCATTAATTTCCTGCAAGAAAACATATTCTCTGGATTTGGCTTCCCTAAGAGAATAGTCACAGACAACGCTATTGCGTTTAATGATAAACACTTAGTAAAATTATGTGAAGAGATGGGAATTCATCTGATACATTCTACTTATTACTACCCACAGGGAAATGGATTAGCTGAATCATCAAATAAGAGTTTAGTCAGAATCATAAAGAAGTTGCTTGAAAAAAATACCAAGGGCTAGGATTCCAAGTTGAAGTTTTCTTTGTGGGCTGACAGAGTTACAAATAAAAAGTCAATTGGCATATCCCCCTTCCAGTTGGTATATGGAACTGAAGCCATCTTTCCTGTTCAACTTGCACTAGCAGTTGCAAAATTTTTACAAGAAGATGACTCTGAGCCAAATGATCTAACTAGGAGGATCCACAATTTGGTAGAGTTATAGCAAGACAAAGAACAACTTCTAGAGAAGACAGAGTTACACCAAAGGAAGATGAAATAAATCTTGGACAGAAAGTTTAAGACAAATATTTTCAAGGCAGGGGATCTGGTTCTAAAATGGGATGCAGCAAGACAGGAAAAGGGAAAACATGGAAAGTTTGATGCACTCTGGACAAGTCCATTTGTCATAGCATTAGCTCAGCAGAACAATACCTTTGTCCTCCAATATCTTGCAGGTGAAGAAGTATCAGGTGGCCCATTCAATGGGCGATTTCTGAAGCTCTACTTTTCATGAGGCTTTCCTTAAAGCCTTCTTATTTGTACATATCCTTTTCAATTTTTTAATTTTTTTTTTCATCAATAACTCCATGCCCCAGGGAATCCTGAGTAAAATCAGTTTTGATTTCAAATTGTAAATAAGGCTACTAAGTCAACCTAGGTTCTTGGAAACCTCACAGGGAGGTCTCCATCCCAGCTGGAGCCAAATGTTATCTCTCAAAATGAATCAGTCATTTGTTCCTTTTTTAGGTGATAGCATGGTCATAAAATTAGGGTCCTATATAAATTTTAAAATTTTAGAAGTGTCAGAATAATAGGATCTAAGATGTTATCCTAGAAATAAATCGATCATCAAAAGGTCTTTTCAAAAAGTCGAGAAAAAATCTTTTCACTAGATAACATATGTTTTGAAGTTGAAGTTAGCTGGTGAAAGCCCCAGGTTTCAACGGCTAAAGTGTACTCTTAGAATCAAGCGATCCGGTGAAAGCGTTAACACGGGTTTTCCTCCAATGACTCCAAAAACCCAAAAGGATACATCAGACACACATCATACAATTATCATGGAGAGTAAAGGGACACAAATGTGTGCTGACATCCTTTCATCATGTTTTAGCAAGATATCATGATAAATTGTGCTCACGAAATTCGTGGAGAAGACATAAAAGGGTTTGAAGACGTGATGCACTCTTAATAATCATTGCAACCAGAGGATAAAGTACCAGTTAGCTAATGACATCAAATCAAATCACCATTTCCTATTTCAAACTCACGGTGTTCAAAAATTTCTATTATGGGGTTTCATATTTCATTGATAACACAGAGTTGTTTTCACCAGCACAAGCCTGTTCCTTATTAAGAAGTTTCCTGTTTCAACCATGTACAAATTCGCAGGTGATTAAGTTGCAAATGGAAAGGAATCGAGGAGGACGACTTCTGAGGAAAGAATTAGACAATTTATCTTTCTTGCAGTCTTATCTAGAGGTGCAGAAGCGTTTCTCAAATGCAGGTTGTATGACATATGTGGAAAGGTTACAAGAAGGTTATCACCAGGCAATTGCAGAGGTTTTTGCAAAGTCTTACGATGTAAAGAAAGTTACAATGGGATTGTTGGAGCTGATAGTTGATGAAGCTTCCATCGCTTCAACAACTAGTTTACCCAACACATGCCAAAATTGGTTTAAGACAACAGTGACCAAGAATTTGGATTTTAGATCATATCTCAAGACATAATTCTGAAGTATAACCTGGAAGAAAAAAATCCTTGTTTATTACCTTGAAGATGAATGGCAGGATCTGTTTAAAGGCATTCAGTTATACTTAACCTCAGAGGGCAGGTATGACAAGTTAATGTTATATCATTTCAGACTCTTAGATCACTTCACAGGGAAGGTCCTTCTAAATTTGCCTTTATTTATTCATAGAAGCCTAACCAAGGTGTGTAATAAGATCAGAGCCGAACCATTCAATATAAAAAATTCCCTTTGTCATTATGGCCTGATTAAAATGATCATCTTGGAAGAATTGAGACAGAAAGAAAGAACTTGGCATCACTTTCTCTTCTGGTAAGGTTTTGAGACCCAAACTCAACCTGTAAATGAATAGAAGAAAGCATGAAAGAAACAATCAACCCCTAAGAGTAGCTCAAGGAGAAGGAGAGCTCTCCCAAAGCCACCAGAAGACAAAAATTCAAGCATAAAGCCCAAGAAAGCAAAAAAGAAACTATATTTTTAAACAAAATCAGAGCAATCCACAGTAAAAAGGATAAATGCTCTAAATCTACCATACACAGATTCAGACACAGAACCAGAAAAGGAAGATGAAATTCCAGCGAACCAAGGTCCAGAGTACTCCATGGAACTTGCATAGGATTTTGAAGTTTTTACTCCCAAAGATGAAGGTGAAACCTCAAGAAATAAGAAATCAAAGAAAACATAGATGATTAAGGAGTTGAAAGAGGTAATAACACAGCAAGAGGTTTTAGAAAGGGTGATAAAGGCAAGATATAAAGCCTTATTAGAAAATTTTCCAAAGACCAATGCAGTGTTTGAGAAGCTGGCATGTGAAGATTCATATACCTCTATAGCTGAAGGAACCTATGATAAGAAACCATGACTCTTTTTACAGTATTTGGATATAAAGAGAAAAATCAAGTAGTGAAAAATAAAATGTATCCTCGAGCTTGGGGAGAAAACACAACTCAAAAAAAATTACTATCTGTTGTGGATTACCAACAGGGTATATTCATTTTGGTTGTACTAGAGTCAAAGGTACTTAAGCCTCTTCTTCTAGAAGATTACAAATCCACTCAAATGAGAGTAAATCTTCGGGATATCCACCTTGTGGATATGATTGAATTGCACCAACAAACAAGTGATATGTTGTATAAAGGGGTCTTGCAATTCTCTTCCAGTGAGAGGAAGATGAAAAATATGGTGATGAAAATAGCGAAGAAGTTGACACAGGAGAGGGTGTACACTGAAGCCAATAGAATTCATATTAATGAGTTGGAGAGGAAGATTATTTCCCTAGGAGAAGATCTTAAAAATGTGATTGTTGTGGGAGACCTAATCAAAGAGAAGGATAATGAGATTAATATCCTCAAGAAAAAGCTAAATGTTCCTGATGTACAACAGGTTCAAACCCCAGAGCTACAGGATAGTCACGAGGAAAAGGAGCATCTTTACTAGCAATTATTGAAAAGTAGAAATATCATAGAACAAATACAAGCTAAAATTGAAACCTTCAAATATGAGAAAAATCGGTGATTGTAGGCAGCCAAGACAACTATAGTGAAAAATTCTCCATTAGACCCATCAGAGGGATTTCCAAATTCATGGGTGATTTGAGTGTGAAGGATATCGAGTTGGACACTGTGACAAACCATATCAAGCAAAGAGATGCCAAGGTAGCAGAACTAGAATATCATGTGAAGAGCAGAGTGCTATATTTGGAATAAATCAATGTTGCTAAAGAGGAAGTTCAAAAGGAAGAAAATAGAATGAAGGAAAGGGTGCCAGAGAGACCATCCATGAAAAGAGTTAAGCATGTCATTTGGGACAACATAGCTAACAAAATTTTTAAAAATTGGTTTTATTTTACTGTGGTGTGGGATGGGATTGATTTAATCATTGTAGTCTTGAAAGACATAAAAGGAATAGAAAATGAGTTGGAGAATAAACTCGATTTGGAAGTTGATATAATAAAGTTCTTGAATAGCATAACTAAAGAGGAGTTGAAGGATTTGCAACTCAATGACAGAACTAGCATTGTAATGGATGTTAAAAGAGTAATTACAAAAAGGATATTGTTGCAAAATGTGGAAACTAAGTGCCATGAGGTTATGAGGAAAATCTCTACTTTTAAGAAGCATTTTAGTGATGTAGTCAATCATGTATTACCATCGTTATGGAATGTAAATGGGGATCATTATACAATGAAAAGTTATCAAAAGCTATTAGAAGAAAAAAGGAACAATGAAAACAAGTTTGAAAAGCTTGATGGCACTTTGAAGGGGAAAGATGTAGTATCAATGTTGGAATGGGATTTTGAGTTGTTGCACAATTTGAAAATGATTTTCAGGAAATTACCTCCACTGGTTTGGTTGAGGCAGGAAGAAAGTTGAGTGATCATAAGTATCTGATGGGAAAAGATTGGAAAAGATTGTGTCAATTTACTAAATTACCATTGGGAAGACAAACTAAATTGAGTGGCACTTGCCCATCTCCCTAAGGGAGGATTTTACTGAGCATTTTTTCATGTACATTAATTTTTACCTAAGTGATATTATGATATAGTTGAATGTATTAAGAATGAAGTCGTCCTAAGTGTTTTATGAAGCTATAATATGAATACCTTGTATGTTTTATTGTCTTGTTATTTTGAATCCATCCATCCATCCCCTTTAAATTGTAGATTTCTGATGCATATGGGAAATGCAGGTGTGTTAAGAAATGGGAGTGCATTTTCACAATGCCCTAGTTTCATGCATTTTTAAGCTTTTTTCCCTTTATGCATCCTTTTGCATTTACAAAGCAGTTTTTAACCTTTATGCACAATGGAGGGTTTTTGGTTTCAAAATGCACAACCAAAGTATGAATAAATGTAAAATGATAAAATAAAAACTCCACAACTTTTATCACTCATTTTGGAGGTCATATGATTCCTAGGCGTGCATTTTATAGTAATGTAGTTTTTCCATCCATTTTACAAAATATCTTGAATTTCGGTACCAGGTAGAAGTCCCTTTTCATTTGAAAATGCACTTTGGATGATATATATAGATTTGAAATGTTATTAATTTCACCCCAAAAATTATATCACTAAATTTAGAGCTATATAAAATCATGGGTGTGCATTTCCATTAGTGCACTTTCTACTGATTTGGTCTCTCAATTTACAAGGTAGATTTTTCCTCTTTTACACAATGACCACTTTTATGTTCACAAACACAACACTGAATATGTAGACACGTGTAAAATAATCTAAGACACACTCAGGAAGTTGAATCACTCAAATTATAGGTGTGTTAAGAGTTGGGCGTGCATTTTCACAATGCCTTGGTTTCATGCATTTTTAATCATTTTCCCTTTATGCATTTTTTCATTTCCAGAGCATTTTTAAACCTGTATGCACAATAGAGGGTTTTTGGTTTCAAAATGCACAATTGAAGTATGAATATATGTAAACTGATAAAATACAAACTCCTCAACTTTTATCACTCATTTTGGAGGTCATATGATTCCTAGGTGTGCATCTTATAGTAATGTAGTTTTGCCATCCGTTTTACAAAAGATATTGAATTTGGGTTCCAAGTAGAAGTCCTTTTTCATTTGAAAATGCACTATGGATGGTATAGATAGATTCATAATGTTGTTAAATTCACCCAAAAATTTAGATCACTAAATTTGGAGCTATATATAATCACGGGCGTGCATTTTAATTAGGGAACTTTCTATTCATTTGGTCTCTCAATTTATAAGGTATATTTTTCCTCTTTTACACAACAACTACTTTTATGTTCACAAACACAACACTAAATATGTATACATGTGTAAAATAATTGATGACTCCCCAAGGAACTTTAATCACTCAAATTTCAAGTGTGTTAAGAGCTAGCCTTTCATTTTCACAATGCCCTGGTTTCATGCATTTTTAATCATTTTTCCCTTTATGCATTTTTTTGCATTTACAAAGCAGTTTTTAACATTTATGCACAGTGGAGGGTTTTTGGTTTCAAAATGCACAACTAAAGTATGAATATATGGAAAATGATAAAATAAAAAAATCCACAACTTTTATCACTCATTTTTTAGGTCACATGATTCCTAGACGTCAATTTTATAGTAATCTAGTTTTTCCATCCATTTTACAAAAGATATTGAATTTGAGTTCAGGTAGAAGTATTTTTCCTTTGAAAATGCAGTCCGGATGATATTGATAGATTCAAAATTTTATTAAATTCACCCCAAAACTTAGTTCACTAAATTTGGAGCTATATAGAAGCATAGACATGTATTTCCATTAGGGCACTTTCTATTGATTTGGTCTCTCAATCTACAAGGTAGATTTTGCCTCTTTTACAAAGCAACCACTTTTATGTTCACATACACAACACTGAATATGTAGATAGGTGTAAAATAATCTAATCCACCCTCAAAAACTTGAATCACTCAAATTGCAGGTGTGTTAAGACTTGGACATGCATGTTTCAGCATGCCTCGATTTCATGCATTTTTAAGCATTTTTCTCGTTATGTGTTTTTTTCTGCATTTACAACATAGTTATGTTTTTAGACAACTTATTTTGTATCTTTAACCTTAATTTTAATATCTCATGGATCTCATATTGTAACATAACATTTTAATACACAATTCTTGTTATATTTGTGGCAGGGTGATCGTGGGAAAGCACTAGCCTCGGAGCATGTAAACGACTAACAATATCCATATCCATTTAAAGTGAATTCTTTTTATTTTATTTTTTTATAATTGAATTAACTTGATTTTATTTTTATATAATTAGTTGTCGGAACCTGATGTACTTGAAAATGTCGAAAACTATGAGCAAATGTTTGAATTGGACCCGGTTGAGGTTAAAAAGGCTGTGATAAAAAAAATTGAACTCACTCAGTTGCTTATGCATGAACCAACTAAGGAGGTTGAAAAAAGATGAAGAGTTTTTATGGAGGAAATAAAATGATATGTGGTAAGAAACATATTTTAAAAAGATTATTTATCACACATGTTCACTTATGAAATTTGTTTTTCTACTTTTATATTATATGAATAAAATATGTTTTCTTTTAATAGTAATTATTAAAAAAAAATCAATAGCCTGCTCCTGAGGATGGTGTTGGTAGCAACGATGCTGAAACACCACAAAGTCCTACCATGAGCCACATAAACATGAAGCTCTTTGGATCTCTTCCTATTCTTGATAGCCACGTGATTGAGACAACTGAACCTTTTGGGGCCACACACCGTCCGCACAGTGGTGGCTGATGAGGCAATTGGTGATTTTACATATTTCTTTCTTGGATCATGATGTATTGGTGATTCTACATATTGGCCTATGTGGCACTTGATGGTGGTCGAGATGAGGAAATTAGTGATTCTATATATTGCTTTCCTGGATAATCACATGTTACCAACAAGGARACAATGTYAGTTACCTTTTTGGTGGAYRAGAAMATTGTTCCAATCAAGATACAAAAAATACCAGACATTTATTAATGTATTAATTATTTTGTATCATCTAATTGAAACATACATCTCTACGATTATTTTGAATTAATGATCATATTGTTCTGTAGGAAACAACACCKCTTTTAAGGATATGAATGACAAAGMCTTAKATATTTTTGGGCCCACTATATAGACATGGTGGAATGCTCAGAATCCCAGTTTGAAGAAGGGACTTTTTAACCACTTGGTCGACCTATTCAATGATTCTTTCAACAAAATTGAAGTCACCTCATTGGCTGGAACATATTTGAAATATGTGAGGGACCAATATAAGGTTCATTTGCAAAAAAACCCTAGGTATGAGCATCCTCCGATGATTCCCAAGGTTGAGTGGAAGAATCTATTGGAGGATGCAAAGGAGAAGACAATGAGAAAATAATGAAAGACGCCACATGGACCAGGAAGGTATATTATATTTTGAATTTAATATGTTGAATTTTTGTTAGTTCTGTATAAAAGTTGTGATATACAACTTATTGGAAACTTTTTCTAGGCTCCCAAACACATCAAAATAAACCAAGGAAAGACTAGAAAAACATGGGAAGCACAAACTTGGCCAATGTGGTTATGTGAAACTAAAATAAAGAATTGTAGGTACCAAATAATTAAACCATATCATCATCCATTTTTTCTTTAATTGGATCCAATAAACCAAATTTGAGATCTTTTGCAATGAAAGGGTCTCAATTCAAAATTGTGACAACACAAGAGGACCTCCAACTCGGTTTCAAGTGTGGATTTCAAGTCATGATTGAATTCTAACAAAGCAGAGGGGAAACACAATCTTCCCCTTTGAATGAAATTGTAAGTAAAATCAATGGGTTTTAACTGTTGATTACTTGTAAAATATATTCACAATTGATTTCACCTATAAATGAATGTGCCTTTCTGTTTTAAGCAAGAGAGAAACAACAATAATGAGGCCAGTAGTGGATAGAAGCCCAATGACAATGGAGTGAAATATGATGATGGTGGTGTGTAGCCTGGCCATGATGGTGGAGTGCAACAAGATGATGGTGGTGTGCAACTAGGACATGATGGTATTATGATTATAAAATCATAAGTATGCATTAATAAAATTATAAATATTTACTTGAAGATGGTGTACTTATAATTTTTCTTGTTTTGATGGAAGAGTAGGTAGATGAGAATGCTTGGTGAGAACAGGAACACATGGTAGCCAAACCAATGGTATTGAATACTCAACCTGGTAAACAACATTGTAATGATATTTTCATTAATAAACTACTTCTGTGAATAATAACTAACAATGTCAATTTAACCATTTTTGTTATTGTAGATGAGGTCCCTCAGCAGTGGCCTGCAAACCTTGGAGAGTACCCAACTAGATGTATAACACATCAGATCATGCATATTGAATCATCACCAACAAAGGGCCCAACAATTGAAGTTGATCAAGACATGGATGAGCCAATCAATAGATTTTTGAAATCTAAAAGACAAAAAAAGAAATGATTGTATATATTATGAGAAGCATATATATTGGAAACATTTTTTGACGATAAAATATATTAATATATACTATTTGTTGCTACCTTCTTATGGATGTATGTTATGAGAAACATGTATAATGGAAACATATTTTTATGATATAATATATTAATATATATTATGTGTTGCTACCTTCTTATGTATGTATGTTATATTCCTTGTATGTACAAAGCCACCTAGTTGCATACTTATTCTTTCTTTCATTTACCTTTAAATTGTGTTTTTCTAATTTCTATGCATGAATTGTACTATGCTACTTTCATTTTTTTCAGTAGATAGATTGGGTATGGTAAATTGAGAGTGATGGGCGGGGGGGGGGGTTGATGGGCCAAAATGAGCTTCCACCTTCATGTTGTTGGCCATGTTCAGTAGAGAATAAATTATTCTCGAAACCAAGAGAAGTTAATTCAGGTATTCCACTTTAGTATTTTGAGAGTCTCGTACATGTTGATATGTTTATTTATTTATTAAACTATTATTCAGTCATATAACATTTTATTATCTGATGATTTCTGCATGTATTCTGAAGGACAAGGTTAGGGAAATGGTGTCAACTTATATTTTCTCTAGATATGTTGGTTGTTGAATTTAGACTAAAGGGATCTCCAAATTGTATTACCTTGTATATTTGTTTTTTTTTATATAATTTCTTGTATATAATTTACTAATAAAATAAACATTATCACAATAGGTTGCAATGGAATCTCATTACAGAAATAAGGGTGACCAAGTAGTTGGCAGAGTTTCCACATCTTTTCCAATAGGCCCATTGACAAAGTTGTAGATCTTTCTATAGGCCCGTGGGTAGAGTTTTAGCATCTACAACTTTGACCACAGGCTGTGGGCATAGTTGAGACATCTCTTCCAACAGGCCTATGGGTGGATTTTCCACATCTCTACCCATAGGCCCATGGGTAGAGTTGTAGCATCTATAATTCTACCCATGTGCCTATGGGAAGAGTTTCCACATATCTTCCCACAATCCTAAGGGCATGTTTTCCATGTGGAAAGAGTTGCCACATCTCTACCCACATGCTCGTGGGTAGAGTTGTAGCATCTGCAACTCTTGCCAAAGGCATATGGGCAGAGTTGCCACATCTCTTCCCATAGACCTGTGGGTAGAGTTGTAGCATCTACAACTCTTCCCACATGCCTGTGGGAAGATTTTCCATGAAGCGGACTTAGATAACTAAGTTTGGAGCTATATAGAAGTATGGGTGTGCATTTCCATTAGGTCACTTTCTACTATTTTGGTCTATCAAATTACAAGGTAGACTATGCCTCTTTTACACAACAACCACTTTTATCTTTGCAAATGAAAATATAAATATGTAGACATGTGTAAAATTATGTATGACACCCTCAGAAACTTGAATAACTCAAATTGTAGGAATGTAAAGTCCATGATGTTCATTTTTTGAAGCATGGCGTGCATTTCTACACAAATGCATAAATTACAGTTTAAAAGCAAAACTAGTATTTTGTTCAATCAAGTATTCCATTTTACTATTTCTAGAGTCTTGTACATTTTGATATGTCTCTTTATTTATTTAATTATTATTCAGTCATATAACCTTGTATTTTATGATGATTTTTTGTAGGTCTTCGCAATGGAAATACAACTAACAACTAGCCTATGTGTGATCTGATTGTACAAGCTCTTTCCTCATCGATCTCATGGATGAATATAGTTAGTACTCTTTTTTCTATTTTAGCTAGTGTTTGTGCATGGGCGTACATTTTCCTTAGTTCCAAGTATTGTGGTAAAAGTCTCGAATCTTGGTTCAAGATAGAAGTCCATAGTCATTTTATAATGCACTTTGTATGACACAAAAAAATTTATAATGTTTTTAACTTCACCCCAAAACTCAAATAAGTCTATTTGGAACTATATAAAAGAATGGGTGTGCATTTCCCTTAGTTCAAAGTATTTTGGGAAAACTTGTAAATATCATTTGGATATTTGTAATAACTTTGTTGAAGGACAATGTTAGGGCAATGGTGTTGAGTTAGATTTTATCTGGATATGTGGGGTGTTCACTTCATACTAAAAGGATCTCCAAATTTTATTACCTTGTATCTTTGTTTTTTATTTTGATCTAATTTATTATGTCTTCTTTACTAATAAAATCCACACTATCACAATGGGTTGCAATGGAATCTCATTATAGGCATAAGGGTGATCAACTAGTTGACACTTGTTGAAATTCTTTGCATATTCCATGGAATCTTAAGATTATGTTGACTACCACGGTCTAACATAGAGAAACTTCAACCTAGTAGTTTTTTTTCCACCATAATTCCCTCCTCTCTTTTTTCCATGTACCTCCTAAATGATGACTTATACTTTATGATCTATAATGCATTATTTTAAAACATTGTCTATGGAAAGATTATATAGGTTTCCCATGATTAACTTGTATTTTTCATAGTAGATAACCAATCATATTCATTGATTATGGTCATACATATTTGGTACAGAATGGAACCTGAGGAACTTTGTTATTTATGTGAAATAACCTTGAACTAATTCCACCCAAAATAGATTTAGGAGTGGGAAATCATCTAGGGTATCCATAGTTTCCACATCTCTTCCCACGTGATTGTGGGAAGAGTTTCCACATATCTTCCCACGGGCCAGTAGGCATAGTTATAGATATTCCCATGGGATTGTGGGTAGAGTTGTAGCATCTACAAATCTTCCTACATGCCTGTGGGTAGATTCGTGACATCTCTTCCCATAGGCCTATGGGCAGAGTTTCCACATATCTTCCTAGATTCCTATGGGCAGAGTTGTAGCATCTACAACTCTTCCCACGGGCCTGTAGGAAGAGTTGTGACATCTCCTCCAACATGCCTATGGGAAGAGTTGCCACATCTCTGCCTAGAGGTATGTGGGTAGAGTTGTAGCATCTACAACTCTTCTCACAGACCTATGGGTAGATATGCCACATTTATTCTCACAGGACTATGGGAAGAGTTTCCACATATTTTCACATAGGCTTGTGGGCATAGTTGGCACATCTATACCCACGGGTCTATGGGTAGAGTTGTATCATTTGCAACTCTGCCCACAGACCCGTGGGAAGAGTTTCCATGTGGGAAGAGCTGCCACATCTCTACCCAAAAGACTATGGGTAGAATTTGTAATGACTAGTTTTAAAATAACATCTAAAAATTCTACCAAATCCTACCAAATGTACTTCCATTTCTACCAGATTCATAAAAGAAGAATTACGCAAGTAAAATTAAGATTTATCCATGAGTAATGCATAAATTCGAATTGAATACCTTAACACTGATGCTAATTTCCGTTGTCAGCTGCCTTCCTGCTGCTACCTACCACACAATCCAGTCCTATTGCAAACATAGAAAAATAATTGCCCAAAACCTCTTGTCCACCCTGCCAACTAGGAAAATGACCTAGCTCCAGGATATCTACGGATATCCTAGCCCTCCGAGCCCAAATCCTCTAGCAACTCGGTGCCTGGCTGATCAAATAGATCTCACATCCCCTCTCGACTCTCTCCCATAGCAAGAAAACAGTCTCTCGTAGAATAACTCCCCCCCTCCAACTCCTTCCTTCCATCCTTATCCCCCCCCTTCACCGACACTCCACCTTGCATTAAATTCCTTATCCCTCCATTTAATTACCCTTATCCATTCACATTCATTCCTTTATCTTCTCGGGATCCTTATGTGATCCC
>ML810236.1:74384-88705 GCA_009831015.1 Picea engelmannii
GAATATTAGGTCAATTGACTTGATTTTGATAGTGAGATGTCGAAGCTCGGGGCTCAAACATATATTGTGATTATTAGGGACCCATTTTCTCACAACGGCTTGAGAGGTTTGCACCAGCTAATTATGAATTTAAAATTATCGCAATCCATCCACCTAAGATTTTGCTCATAGCATAACAGACATTCCACCTTCTTCCAAATGAAAGAAAAGTATTAAAGATAGAAACTTTATTCATTTTAAAGACATTGAACTGGAATAAAAGGTTGTGCCTAGGGTTATCAATTTCCAAGCAACAACTAGTATTATCAAATATTACGTAGTCATTTTCCCACAAGAAGAAACAAGAAACCTGGCTTTGTCACAGGTCGATTAAATGTCTTTAATTCTTTCAAGCTCTTAATATTCCCACTCATTGCAACAGGGATACAACCATTTACCATTCCATTATGCCAAACTTCAAGAAAGTGTCATTGTTCATATTTGAGCAAACATATGCTAATGACAAAGTTAAATTGTTGTAATATTACAAGTTGCTCATTATGCCAGCAAAAGTAATCAAACTTGAATGCTGTTTAGGAACGTTTTTACTGTGTATAGTGCCCAGATTTAACCATTACAAGTGCAGAATTATCCACAGTGAACAAGTTCAGAAATCATGAGATCAGAAGATCCTTCATCTTGTTTAGTGAATTTCAAAACTGTTATCCAATATTCTTAATATAGGACCGGTTTCAATTAACATTTAAAAAAAAATTCCTATATAAAAATTTGTATTTATGTTTTCAACCATATTTAAAATATATAAGTAAAATAATAAAAATAAAATTTTGAATTGGTCGCGCGAGCTAAGTCAGCAGCGTGGGCTCGCATGTAGCCCACGTGTCCTTCACTCTTGGCCTACTACTTTAAACCCTAACCGAACCCTAATAGTTCACTTGTTTGATTTTTTTTTTCTCGTTTGCTTTCCATAAGGCAACCTCACCCTACCTCTGCCGCCATGGTTGTTTGTTTACAGGTTGCAGGTGCTAGCTTTGGCTTGTGCTTTGGGGTTATGCGTTTGTGCTGGCGCTGCTTTGTGTTGATGTAGAAGTGCACTTGAAGTTTGGTTTATGTTTGGAAATATCCCCTCCCCATTGCCACACAAGGCATCCTCCCGTTTTCTCTTATTTTCTTTTCTACTTTTATTTTCTTCTTTTCAGCATAGTTGCAGATCTGTAATTTTATTTACAGCCATAGATAGATAGATATGTGATGAATATATGGATATATGGAAAATTATAGTTTCATTTGGAGAATGGCCCTTATGTGTTCGTGAGCTTGGAACCTGGTTTGTCGTTGGACTTTAACGTGTTGCAACTTGTTGTGTTGCTTGTTGTCGGTGTATTGAACGACGCTAGCTGTTGGTGCACGAAATGGCGCTTATCCCTTCATTCACCTGTTGCCGAAAATTAGCTGATTCTAGAATTTAAGATTTGATATATATAGACTGTTAAACGACTCACCATTCAGCAGAAACAACGTGAATGGTAGGGAAGAAGCCTACTTTTCGTCATTATGTGTTCTTCACTGAGGTTTTATTGCATGTGTATTCACTTTTTTTTTAAAACATTTGCCGAAGGAGTAGCCATTGATTTGTTCCATATTTAGGGACCTATTGCTTCATTTCTCTGTCCTGTTAATGTTCTGCAAATATTTTCCATGGATCGACTCTTGCCGCTTTTTTTTTTTTACCTAAGCAAATTCAAGGAACCAAAAATAATTTTCATTCTGATGTATTTACAACCTCGAGGAATAATCAGCATAAAGGGTGGGGTTTTCATAGAAGGAAAGGTTGTATATCGAATGGAACTCTTGAGATAGAAATCTTGGCCATGGTGCTTATATATATAGGCATTTGAAATTTTATATGTCGTTTGGCTCGTGATGATCCTTCCTAGCATAGAGTTTCTGGATGCAGCTATTGCACTTGGTGTTTTCATAATTCTTCACATTCTCACCTGGTTGTTTATGTACTGGTCAGTGGGATTCATATGTTTCATTCAAGAAAATAAGGAAAGTGCTGGCAGGATCATCACCGTTCTTGACAATTAGGTTTGAAGAATTTGTTTTTGATGCTTGTTAATGATTACTGCAAGCCCAATATTGGCCTAAACATCCAGTTTGAAGTGAGAGCAGTAACCTAAGCTCAACGCATGTCTAAAAGAAAGTTCACATATATTTCAGAAGGCATGTTGAGGCATAGAATCAGGTCTCAATGAACTGTACAGGGAAATTTGGAAGCATAAGAGTGGACCATCTAGATGGGCTGGAATATTATATGAAGCGAAGAGATGGGCTTAATAACTCTTTGGTAAGGAGATTTATTTTGTCTAATTTAACCTTATTTTCTTTTGCCTATTAATTTACAATTTCATCAGTTTGAAACTTTCAATTAAATGCCTGATCAAGATTGTGTGAAATTAAGGTGTGTTACAGAAGTCAAAGCCTTCTCCGGGAGAGGGAAGTCCTTTTATTGCTTTTACTGCAAAAATACTTTTATTTCTTTTTATGTAACTAGGCAGTGCATAATCAGTCTTTTTTACAGAAGTAAAGTAAAGCATAATGAGTCCTTTTTCAGAAGCCTTCTTCTGGAGAGGCCATAGAGGCAAAAATGAGACATGAGGAAAAGGATTGGCTTGGTTAGGCTGAATTGCGTTATTTGTATTGTCTTGTATGCTCTGAATTGTGAGGTTGATGTGCTTCTTTATTGCTTTGGGTGTTATTGTTATTGCAGGTTAAGCGGAGGGGAATTTGGGGGAACGTGGCCCTTATACTCTTATTTAGGAAATTTATTATAACACTCCCTAACTCTGCATCTCAAGGCAGAGAAGCAGTTAGAGGCATATATTTATTTTTTTTTGCTGTTGAATATATAAAAAAAATATCACTCTTTACTTTTGCAGGCTAAGCTTCTTACAGGTCTGAAGGTGAACATGCCTCCTTCAAACTTACAACAGTTTCCTGGGTGTTCTGATTTATTTCTGGGTTGATTCTAAGTAGGTGGGTAGGCCCTTGGTTCCAGATTTGAACCAGGGCTCTGATACCAAATGTAATGACTGGTTTTAAAATAACATCTAAAAATTCTACCAAATCCTACCAAATGTACTTCCATTTCTACCAGATTCATAAAAGAAGAATTACGCAAGTAAAATTAAGATTTATCCATGAGTAATGCATAAATTCGAATTGAGTACCTTAACACTGATGGTAATTTCCATTGTCAGCTGCCTTCCTGCTGCTACCTGCTACACAATCCAGTCCTGTTGCAAACACATAAAAATAATTGCCCAAAACCTCTTTTCCACCCTGCCAACTAGGAAAATGACCTAGCTACAGGATATCTACGGATATCCTGGCCCTCCGAGCCCAAATCCTCTAGCAACTCGGTGCCTGCCTAATCAAATAGATCTCACATCCCCTCTCGACTCTCTCCCATAGCAAGAAAACAGTCTCCCGTAGAATAGCTCCCCCCCTCCAACTCCTTCCTTCCATCCTTATCCCCCCCCTTCACCGACACTCCACCTTGCATTAAATTCCTTATCCCTCCATTTAATTACCCTTATCCATTCACATTCATTCCTTTATCTTCTTGGGATCCTTATGTGATCCCTTCTTGTTTACGTAACTTCATTTAAATGTTATATTTTATTTTCCAACTTTTATTTAATACTTAATTAATTAATATTAAATCAATCATTAACCATATTGATTTAAGAGTTAATTATACTTAAATTAATCATAATCAAGAATAACTAATTAATAATAACTAATTAATTAAGGTTATTTTAACAAATAATTATAGTTTAACTAATATTTTAGGATTACATTATTAAATTAATTATAATTTATAATTAAGGGTCGTTACAGAATTGTAACATCTGCAACTCTTCTCGTAGGCATGTGGGTAGAATTTCCATGTAGACAACTTAGATAACTAAATTTGGAGCTGTATATATGCATGGGTGTGCATTTTTATTAGGTAACTTTCTACTATTTTGGTCTCTCAATTTACAAGGTAGAATTTTTCTCTTTTACACAACAAACACTTTTATGTTTGCAAATGAAAATATCAATATGTAGACAAGTGTAAATTATGTAAGACAACCTTAGAAACATGAATCACTCAAATTTCAGGCCTTTAAATACCATGATGTGAATGTTTTTGAAGCCTGGCATACATTTTTGCACAAATGCAAAAATTCCATTTTAAAAGGAAAACAAGTATTTTTATCAATAAGGTATTCCATTTTATTCTTTCTAGAGTATCATACATGCTAATATGTCTGTTTATTTATTTAATTATTATTCAGTCATATAACCTTGTATTCTCTGGTGATTTTTGCAAGTCTTCACAATGAAATGCAACTAACAATTAGCCTATGTGTGATATGCTTGTACAAGCTCCTGCCTCATCGATATCACAAACACAAGTATTTAGTAATCATTTTTTCCATTTTAGTTAGTGTGTGTGCACAGTTTCCAAACATTCATGTATATTTCAACCATTTACTAAATTATGGGCACAAATCACCCTAGTATGCATTCTTTAGGGTTTACAACAAATCCATAGTCCCGTAACTTGTAACTTGTAAATTAACAACAACATACATGAATTTTTGTTCCTATGGCATACATTTATCATCATTCCCCATTTTTATACATTTTTATGCATTTTTCCCTTTATACATTTATTTGCATTTATAAGGCACATTTTAGCATTTATGCAAAACATAGGGTTTTTGTTTCAAAATGTACAACTGAAGTATGAATATATGTAAAATGATCAAATCCAAACTACACAAACTGAACCACTCAATTTGGAGGTCATATGAGTCCTAGGCGTGCATTTTACAGTAAGACGATTTTACCCTTCATTTTACAAAAAGTTTGGAATCTTGGTTCAAGGTAGAAGTCCTTAGTCATTTTATAATGCATTATATGATATGTAAATATTCGGAATGTTATTAACTTCACCCAAAAACTTAGATAAATCTATTTGGAACTATATAGAAGCATGGGCGTGAATTTACCTTAGTTCACTTTATATTGTTTTGGTCTCTCAATTTACAGGGTAGACTTTGCCTCTTTTACACAACAACCACAATTATGTTTTCAAATGAAAATATAAATATGTAGATAGGTGTTAATTTATCTAAGATACCCTCAGAAACATGAACCACTCAAATTTTAGGGGTGTTAATACATGGATATGCATTTTTAGTCAATCTTGGTGTGCATGTCTGCACAAGGGTATAAATTACAGTTTAAAATCAAAACATGTATTTCAGAAGAAACTACATTTTTAGTTGTGGACACTTAAAACAACTTGAATTAGGGTTTTATGCAACAATAGAAACAATAATCCTAATTTTTTGTATCATCATATATTGAGAAAATTGGCATCTACATATTTCTTAACCTTCTCCCTATTTTCGATGCAATTTGATTTTTTTTTCATTTTATTATACCGATGTCAGAGCTTTGAATATCATTCGTCACATTTCATTTCAGAACTTGGAGCTCTCATGCATCGCCATGTTGACTTACTTTGATTACCATTGCGTTGTGCATCCACCAAATTCGTCTCTCCATATTGTTGCATCACTAACATACTGTCCACAATTTCTCGTCGCTATGCCGACATGGGCCGTCGACAATAAATGCATAATTTAGATGGAATTAGTGTCGACTTTCCAATGGTCCTGATGCCCTGCTAAGTTGCAGTTACAACCAAATTTGTTGGTTGAATGATGGTGGGTTATTTAGTTACAGTTTCATGCAATATGCCATGTGGAAGACAGATTCGTCAGCATGTCAACAGTCATGTTATTGTCAGACTAGAGACGATAATGTGCAACACACACACCTATTTTGTACAAACCTTACCACACATGCCACGTGGCAGCATCTTACATCTCAAGTCTGACAGATTATTAGAGTGTTGAGAGTGCGATGAAAGTGGTTTGAATAATAGATGGAAAGTGGGTTTGTCGGAAGGCAGACGAAAATCTGTCATATGGGCATCAAAATGACGTCAGAAAATGGGCCAAATGTACTAGTATTTGTATGATATATAAATATTTATAATGTTATTAAATCACCCCAAATCTTATATAACTCTATTTGGAGCTATACATAAGCATGGACGTGCATTTCCCTTAGTTCACTTTCTACTGTTTTGGTCTCTCAATTTACAAGGTATACTTTATCTCTTTTACATAGCTATCACTTTTATGTTTGCAAATGAAAATATAAATATGTAGACATGTGTAAAACTATCTAGGACACCCTCAAAAACTTGAACCACTCAAATTGAAGGGGTTTTAATACATGGGCATGCATTTTTAGTGAATCCTAACATGCATTTATGAACAAGGGCATAAATTACAATTTAAAATCAAAACATGTATTTTAGAAGTGACTGTGCAGTTTTAGCTGTGAACACTCAAACCATCTTGAATTAGGGTTTTATAAAATAATAGAAACCCTAATCCTAATTTTCTATATCATCATATATTGAGAACATTTTCATCTACATCTTGCTCAACCTTCTCCCTATGTCCGATGCAATTTGATTTTTTTTTTTTCATTTTATTATACCGACGTTAGAACTCTGATGATAATTTATCACATTTTATTTCAAAACTTAGGTCTCTCATGTGTTTCCAGATCGACATACGTTGACGACCATTTCATCATGCATCCTCTGAATTCATCTAGCCATATCCTTGTATCTCCAATGGATTGGGCATGGTCGACCATCGCTACGCCAACATGGGTCATCAATAATAAAGTCACAATTTCGATGGAATTAGTGTCTTCTTTCCGATGGTCCTTATGCATTGCTAAGTTGCAGGTACAAATGATATTTTCGGTTGAACAATGACGAATTTTGTGGTGATGGTTAGATGTAATATTCCACATGGAAGATAGATTCATTTACATGTCAACAATCATGTTATTGTCGGACTAGTGACGATGATGTCCGAAGAATACATGTTTCATAAAAAATATTCCACACACACCACATGGAAGGTTATGACATCACAAGTCCAACATATTGTTATAGGGTCGATATTGTGACGAAAGTGGTTCGATTAATAGCTGGAAAGTGGGTTTGTCGGAAGCCCAATGAGAAACCATTGAATGGGTATCAAAATGGCATCATAAAATGGGCCAGATTTACTAGGGATATAAAGTTTTACTTAATCATTTTAGACAACTCATTTTCACTTAGGGAAATAACATAAGGGTTAGTTGACCCTTCTCCATATAAATTGGTAGTTAATCCTTACAAACTAATTGTTAGTGAATTTTTTATTTAGGCCCTATTTCCTATCTGTACAATTTATATTCATTAATAGGAAGAGTGTGCATCGAATGGTTTACCATTTGAAGTGATTGTTTAGTTATCCTTCTATCTTATTAATACCATTGATTTTTGTTGAGGGGAAAACAATTTGTCAAACCTTTTTCATTGAATTTTAATTAATCATTCTATACTATTGACAGGTTTTTATTTCATTAAGGGGAAGAATGGGGAAGGGCTAGTCAACCCTTCTCCATTAAACATTTTTTTAAGCCATCTAGACTACTCATATAATTGATACTCATTTAGGGGAGGACTAGGGATAGATTGGTTGACCCTTCCCTATGGAAATTGATTTTTTTTTCTTTTGTACCAATTTAGGAGTTGATTTTCATTGAAAGGAATACTATGGAAGGGTCAATCAACCCTTCCCCATAGAAAATTTTAGTTAATAATTTCTTTCTTACTTGTAATATTGATTTTCATGGAGGGAAAGAATATAGAAGGGATGATCAACCTTTCTCCCTTTCTTGTAGAATTGAATTTCATGGAGGGGAAGAATAGGGAAGGGATGATCGACCATTCCCCATATAATTTTTTATTTAATCCTTCTTGACTACTCATCCAATTGGTTTTGGTTGAGAGGAATAAAGATGAAGGTGGTCGACCCTTCCCCATATAATTTCTTGTTAATACTTTATCACTCATAGAATTGTTTTTTACGATATAAAGTTTTGATCACTTTATCTTCCACATGTGGAAGAGTTTTCAATTAGAGACAAAGTCTGGAAGGATAGATAGACCCTTCTCCATAATGTTTGTGGCATTTTTTTATGATTTATTAATAAGTATTTCCCTAGGGGAATAAACTAGAAGGGTTGGTTGACAATACCTCATATAATGTTTCAATTTCATATTATAATTTTTCAATGAGGTTATATTTGAGATATTATGTTTATCTTAAACAATTTTTTAGATCAATTTATTCCATTTTAAAGAAAAAAATAGTTGAATTCATAGTTTTAGGTTAAAATTTCAAACATTATCACTCTGATTCAATTCAAGGAAAAAATCATTCTTCAACTAATAATGGAACACAATATTGGAGAACTCAATTTTTAATGGTTTATTGAGTTAGATGAACGAACTGACTTCCATGTAGATTTATATTTTTATCAAATAAATGGAGGCACAATTATATGACATAGTCATGACTAAATATGTGTTGAATGGCCAAAATTTACAACAACAATAGTATAGGTTTACCTTAAAAGTAAAACCTAATTAGGCTTCTTCTTGTTTCGAATGGGGAACCCTCTGAATTGTTTCCCGACAATTATTAATTTCTTTTTTATATAAATAATCTAATCCCTAAATGAAAAATTAAAATTTCATACAAGTTTTCTTTTATATATAATTGATAATCTACTCTAAAGCTATTCCTAATTTATAAAGAAATAGATAGAGAATCAAAACTACGATTCTAATGTTACATTAAGAAATAATTCATTATTTCATAAGAAAAAAACATATAATTGATAACAAACAAAAAAATTATATATCTAAATTACTATCTGTGATTCTATATCCATAAGATCACAACTTATTTCCAGAAAAGAAAGCAAGATTAATATGATAATACATAAGAAGATCTATAGAATTACTAAATACTCTTACATCCATAAGATCACAACTTATTTCCAGAAAAGAAAGCAAGATTAATATGATAATACATAAGAAGATATATAGAATTACTAAATACTCTTACAGTAATCTTAGTGCAATGAACGACAAAAGAATAGTATCCCAAATATCATACACAAGAATCAACTCCTCCTAATTATTGGTGCAAAAGTGACTTCTCAATATTGATCATTTAGAAAAGTAGTTTTCTTAATAATGCTAAGGGATTAAAAATACCCTTTCTCGTGACTTTACCTACCTCTATTTATACAAGAAAAATATTTCTTGGAATCATAATGATCATTTAGAAAAGCAGTTTTCTTAATAATGCTAAGGGATTAAAAATACCCTTTCTCATGACTTTACTTACCTCTATTTATACAAGAAAAATATTTCTTGGAATCATAATAATTGTTTTAGTTAAACTTAATTGCTTGGTTCTCCTAATTCAAACGAGATACTTAGATTATTTTCCTTCCTTTGTTTTTTTTAACTTTTCCATGCTTCAAATAAATTTTTACATAGGTCACATGAAAGACGTGACGTTCTTGTCTAAGGGGCCCTCATAAAAACAAACTTCTTTTTTATTCGATCTATGTCTTTTGTCTAAATTTGGAAAAAAAAATTGAATTTTAGCAATATCCTTTGTTGTATTTGTGATATAAGCTTCATATGAGATTTTGTAACATTTGGTATGTTTTAAATATTTTTTTTGATTGTGAAAGTGACTATTCCATTGTAACATTTGGTATGTTTTAAATATTTTTTTTGATTGTGAAAGTGACTATTCCATTGCTGGTGTATTTGAAATTTTTACATTGGTCACTTTGATGAATGCTTGTTTAATGGGCTCTCATAAAAAAAAAAACTTCTTTTGATTCTTTCTATGTCTTTTGTCTTTTGTCTAAATTTGGAAAACAATTTGAATTTTAGTAATGTTTTTTTTATTGTATATGTGATATAAAGCTTCATATGATATTTTGTAACATTTGGTATATTGTGAAAGTGACTATTTCATTGCTTGTGTTATTTAATTTGGATGATGAAATAGGTGGTCCTAATGATGGAAAGTCGTACTTTTCATCTTGTTTTTCAATGAAATTCCAAATAAAATCCATTTGATGATTCATGGTGTATTTCGTTTCAAACCTTTTGATCTAATAACAAAGTTCCTACAAAGTCCCTGTTAAATATTTACGATTTCTTGTTGATTCATAATAGGAATCTTAGGAGGATTTTTACTTAGTATATCCTAATTGCACATTCTCTTGGGTAATTTTCCAAACTTTCGCATCTTTGTGAAAATTCATCCATTTCATAGTTAATCCATTCAATTTTTGAACCTTACTATAAAATTCTCTTTTAATTGTGCCAACTTCATCCTATACCTCTAAAGCATATTCAATAAAGTTAGATATTGATTCTTGAGAAGATTTGTAATATTGAACTTTATTTTCTAGCAAGGATGTCTTCAAYCTTGTTCATAACTAYCTTATCTAGTCATGAGATATATTCATTCYTTTTTTTTWTTAAACCATGGGAACAACAACCTCCCAAGAGTATATCCAAYAGCCYGCAAGCCAGATATACCAATAACTTGTGACTCAGCAGGGGCCGAGACGTCCCGAGTCCCACCGAAGTGAACCTCTATCCCAGGGGTCGTCTACCCTTCTAGCCTTGTCACARCGGGCCAATATGAGCATCCCTAMCCCCCACCGGTTTTGAACTTGTGACCTCCCCGGAGATAACACATGTTCTTAACCATTGGGCCCACTCAGGTGCTCATAGAGATATATTCATTCTTAATGTGCACTCGCATTAGGATCTTTGGGTCACGTCTCTTAAATCTTCCATAAAAAAACCTTGAATTATGAAATACCTATAGCTTCTACTCTAACAAAAGCATAATTGTTAAGGTTATAAGCATGTATGCTTATAGAGTATGATATAAACAATTTATGCCTCCTCATTGTCAAATATGTATTAAAATTATTATTAACAGTTCTTTGGTAGGATATTTACATTAGTATCAATTTGTCTTGTATGAGTTTTGGTAATAAATGTCACACAACAATGGCTTTGTAAATAAATATCTATGTGAAATTCTTTTCAATATTCTGATCCCGATCTAATCCATCAATTGCATTTCTTTTTGTGAAAACTTGGGTGCACATTCATAGTAAATTAATTCAAACATCCTAGCAAAGGAAGTATCATAAATATTGGTGTACTACCTGGCATATTTATTTTCCCACAGGTCTTGGAAATACATGCAAATAGGTTTATTAGTAATTCTCCAAACCCATCCCATGCCTGGAAAGGGATTTCTTGTATACACTAGGTAAGATGCTACAAAAAAGCTCAGAGGAGCCTCAGAATCAAGATCGTTTTCCTTAGTGAGTGTCTTGTACAGAGTATGAGAAAGAATTATAACCTAATTAAAGATATATACCTTCTCAATAAAAATGTATAATAAGGGGCTGGCGAGCTTTTGGATGTTGAGCATCGTTTTCTCCATATATCATGTTGATTAAATAAATTGCATACACATATGGAGTTATAAACTTGGTAGAAGGATATATGCCATTATCTCGATATCAAATTTTTTTACTCTCAATCCACCACTTTCAAAAAATGTTACTCTCAATCCACCACTTGCTGAAAATTTTGCGATTATATTGAGTCCTAACAAAATCATTTACTTAGGATCTAGTCATGTAGGTTTCTGGTTCTTGAAACTTATAATAGTTCTCAATATCATTAGGTTGAAATGAAGTTATGCATCTCTCTTGGTCATTGATTATAGACCCATTCTCTAAATCAAAATGATTAATAATCCAACTTACACTTTTTTTTTTCTTTTTTTTTTCTAGGTAAAAATGCCCAGGGAAAACTCTCAAGGGCTTCCCCTCATTTTGAGAATGTTACCTAGGATAAACCCTATATTCTTTAGGTATGAAATCTTGTACAACAATATATTGATTATGAGCTAAGCATGTTGTTGGAATATTTTCTTTATTCAACCACAATATAAAACATCAATGATATTCAATCAACTTTCAATATAGCATTAGTACTATAAATCAATTCATAAACAACACATAAACATAATAAACCAAAGTTTTAAATGGAAACCCAGTGTAGGGAAAAACCATAGAATGATTTTCGTATTTTTCAAAGAGTACATTCATTGGAAGCCCCAACTTCCTATTTCTCCATATACAACTGGAAGGACGATCCAAGCCCCTATTTATAGGTTGTGACCTAAAGGAAGATCCAACTCCCTAATTTTATGGCTCTAACCATAAGGAGGCTACAACCCCCTTTCCTTTCCCCATACAACCACCTTGAAATATAACTGTAGAAAACCCTTTCACTATCTATGTTGTTGTAACTAATAACATGTTACTACTTCTCTTCCCGATACCTCTATTGTTGCTACTGATATCCCTATCTCATCAAGGCTGCAACCACACACACCTCATACCAAAATCCAAAAAATATTTCTTCAAATCAAGTGCTCATAACTCACTGAGACATACTTGTTTCTGATTTATTTAGAATAACTCTCTACCACACTCATGAAGACATAACTTTACCCTGATCTTCTTGGATTTCTACTCACACATCCGTGACTATGTCTACTATCTGCTGGCAGGTATTTGCATTTTTCCTCACTACAAGTTGCAAATGTCCATGCCTTTCATCCTGAAACTCACAGATATACTCAAGGAATTCATGTATGAAACCCCTTCTCCTTACTCTCAGCTCCTGCAAACTTCTTACTTAACTTGAATTCTGTGTCTTCGACTCACTTCCTCAAATCTCCATCCTATATTCTCAAAAGTGAATACATATAAGTGATTTGCAATGGACTCTTCTTTGTGTTATAAAGAGAAATTTCTTAATGACTTGCAAATGACATGCGACATGCAACTCACATGCAACCTATTATCTTTTGTTTACTACCACTTCACTTTTCCCTGTAATAATTAATTATTCCTGCAATAATTAATTATCTTTTGTTTATTGCCACTTTACTTCGACATGCAAATTTTCTCAAGGGTTGACACCAATCTCAATAATTAATTGTCCTTCAAATAATTATTTATCCCTACAATAATTAATTAATCTTTTTGCAATCATTCTCAACAATTAATATTTCAATAATAAATTCGTTGTTGCAACCACTTTGACTAGTCAAGCTTCTTGATGACCTTCTAGAGGATTCTAAAATATTCTTGAGGGTTCTCTGACTTCACAGAGCCATATCACCTCAATCATCAGGAATTACGTGGCGTACCATATATCACCAGAAATGGCATGCAGCGTACTATCCATCTATGATAGTCTTATATGCAAGTATACTGACCTTCATGTCTTTATTCCTTAATCAACTGCAGATTCTATGACCAACCTGTCATTGAATCCTCTCACATGGATCATATACCAAGGGAACCTCTCAACCATATGTCCACCATCACCAACACATGCCTCTACCAAGCATGTATTGTAATCACTAACATACCATCATAGGATATGTGCATGTACCATTTACCAACCTGTACCATGCATCAACCATACACATCAACACTTGTACCATACCATGTGCCAAACCATGCACATCAACCATGTACATCAACCTATACCATGATTTGTACCATAAAAAATAATACCAATGATGTACCTCAACCAAGTACCATCATCACCAAGAGATGTATCCTATCCATGTGCTACCATATACCAAGTGTATACCTTAAAAATGTGTCAATATCAATGGTAGAACTATAACACGACAACCAACTGTCCAACCATCTCATCCACATATCTAGGGCTTCCATACTTCCCCAAGGGTTTACATCAATCTATAAGATCACTCCCCAAGGGTTGACATCAATGAAAACCAACTATAAAACTATCTCCCCCTTTGGCATTGATGAAAACACTTAGACATGGCAAAACCATGCTCATGTTTCCCCTGTGACCATCGCTCCTCATCACTGCTTCTATCTATCCCCCTTTGACATCAATGGAAAATGGTATCTTCCTTGGGGCTACTCCCCCTATCTTCATGACTTTGTTATTTTATTCCCCTTTGACATCTTGGGAAAAAAGATAACTCTCTCTCTGGCGCTGTAATATGTCATGCAAATCAAATGTAGGTCTTTATGTACCTTCTTCCTTTTGGATTTTTTGTCCATTGATGCTTCCTCTTGTAAATCACTAACATATATAAAAACATTCAAATATTTAATTATCAAAAACATCCAACTGTCTCTGAGTTAGTCTC
>ML810236.1:98111-112562 GCA_009831015.1 Picea engelmannii
GTTGAGGAGAAATGAATTTTTGAAGATGACAAAGTGAATTGAAAAAGGAAGTACATGTAGGCCCTGAAAATAATTAAAGAAAATAATTACAAAATAAGAAAGTGTCAGGTCGACGCTAATGTTAAAAGGAAGTGACATAAATGTTATAAATAAAAATCATTATACATTCATTGGATACAAGTCTAATTTCAGAGGGAAGAAGAAGAAAAAGAAGGCCGGATCTCAAGGGAGGATGAAGTCTTTTGGTGATGTGTTCTAAGGTATTTTATTTTCAGGTCATCTTACCATTTTTTATATAACTTTTTTTATAGAACGATTCAGATGGTGAAATCGCTATGGCATTGAGAAGACATATCAAGGTACCTCTGGTAAAAATTACAGCTCTTTATTCGCTATAATTATGGAGATACACTTTGTGGAATATAGGGTTTGTGACCAGTCCTGAAACTAGTCAATAAACAAGTGTTTTGGGTAAAACAGTCATAACTTTTTCATACAGACTCCAAATGTAGTGGAACCACTTCCATTGGAAAGAGTACGGACTTTAGTTTCTTGTGTGTGCATTTCCAAATCAGATGTTAAATATTGAGCGCGGGGCATGCTGTACAAGTTGGGTCTTCTGAACAGACCATAATTGAATAAAGTCTACCATTCTTTCTATAACCTCTTTTGGGAAGGATTCAAGAAGTGAAAATTGGAGGAGTTTCAGAGAATACATTGAGTAACATTATCTACAGGATCAGAGTACTCCAAGAATTGAATAATTGTAGAAATTGAAGAAGTCTCAGAAAGCATTATCAGGTTCTATGTGATGATTGGTTGATGGTGATGATGTAATGTAAACTTTTATTATCTCTCATATATTCTTGGGTGGAAGGAAGGGGCAAGGATAGAGAGTTCAAATATCTCTTTATATTGGAGGATTGTGTCTTCCTCTTGGAGGTTTATCCCTCCCTTTACATTTGGAAGTTGTAGCTACCTTTGGAAGTCATTACTTCCCTTGAACAAAACTATTGATTATTTCTCATATATTGTGCATGGTGTATTGTGGTGTAACTCTTATACTATTGTTCATTACTCATTGGATATAATTGAATGGTTTAAGTATAAGTTGAAAAAGGTTTTTAAATTGTACTTGATACTGATTCACCCCCCCTCTTAGTATCAACAGCCACAGTGTTGTATACAATCCTGTAGAAGCTAAATAGATATAAGAATCAATATTACCTGTACATAAATACAATTAACCTACCTTATTTCCTTTTGCTATCACCGTTGATCCTTTGGTGACCTTCCACACCTTATATGTAAATATAGATATACAACCTTCACTTTCCAGCTTCCCTGTTGAAATTATATTTTTCCTTAGATATGGAACATTCCTTACCTCTTTCAACAACCACTGGATTCCATTCCTTTTATTTATTTTTAACTTTTCCATTCCAACAATTTTGCATGGTGCATCATCACCCAAATGAACTTGTCCAAAATCACCTTGAACATAATCTAGAAAATGTTTCCTATCAGATGTGGCATGAAATGAAGCCTCTGAATATACTACCCAAGACTCAGGAATATTATCTACAGAAAGAATCAAAGCATCTTGTAACACATCACATGTTACATTTTCTTCTTGATTTTTCTCCTATTGTCCATCTCTTTTCTTCTTTGGAGCTCCACAGTATTTCTTCAGATGTCCTTTCTTTCCACAATTCCAACACTCTATCTTTCCCAGTTTGGATTTGGATCTTCCCTTCCTAGAATTATTGCGGTTCCCTGAGCCCTTTCCTCTATCCTTTTTTTTTCTCCTCTTCTCCATGTTAAATGCATTACCTGATGTCTCACATGTGATTTTATGTCACATTTCCTCGCTAAGGATAGCACCAAGAACATCATAAAATTTTAAAGTATTTGAACCAGAGACATAGTTACTTACAACCATGACCAAGTCATTCCAACTTTCTTGCTATAAGCACAAGATTAGAAGATCCCCAACCTCATCATAAAATTCCACTTTTACAGAACTTAGATGATTAGTAACCGTATTAAATTCATTTAAATGATCTGCAATAGACCCACATTATGACATATTCATATTAAATAATCTCTTCATTAGAAATACCTTATTGGACTTTGAGGATTTTTCATGCAATTTAGCCAATGCATCCATCATATCCTTTGTTGTTGTTTTTTTTTTTTTTTTCTAAATATTGAAATCCATCGACGCTTCCAGGCTCCTTCGTATCATTCCTAGTGCCTTTATGTCAATAACCTCCCATTCTTCATCCTTCATGGTCATCGAATTATTTTCTATTGCACCAAATGGTAGGAATATTCCTTATGATATAAATAATATTCCATCTGCATATTCCATAACTATTAGTTTTGGCCATTAAATTTATTGACCCTAAACTTTCCATCTTTTGCCATTGCTCCCACTCAAACCAAGAACCCTCTTTTCCTATGAGTTAACTTTCGCTCTGATAGCAGTTGTTAGAAAAGAAGTATCACAGAGAAATAAAAAAAAAACAAATGTGGAAATAAAACATAGAAGATACACAATACAATAGAGACACAGATATACGTGGTTCACCCAGTGTGGGCTACATCCACTAGAGAAATTGCCAGGTTCTTCCAGTTTAATATCCAACAAACTGAAGGGATATAACCTACAACACACCTGATGTATGTTCCTCTTCTTTCTCTCACAACCTCCTCTCTTAGAATATAATATTCACAATGATACACATTCGCAATACAATTCTCTCATAAAAGAGGGTTGTCATCTACGGAAAAAAACCCTAACATAACTTCTACCATCAGATCTATGACCTTATAATGAACAATCCATATTTACTATGAAATTACAATACACATTTAAAAGACAATTTTTCCTTTGGGGGATTTTCCCCCAAACCCCTTCTTTCCATTGGACCCCTAGGGGGGGAATTCCCCCCTGAAACCCCCCCATGTGGAGGGGTGTACAGTCTTCATGGGGTATAAACAAGGTCAAAAACAAAGAACTATGAAACAGGAAGATAATCAGGCTCCACAACCAACACTATTTCTCCAACTACATCTGGAAGGAGGCTCCAACCCCATATTTACAACCTACAACCTGAAGGAAGCTCCAACTCCCTAATTTTATGGTTCCAACCAAAAGGAGGCTACAACCGCCTTTCCTTGCCCCATCCAACCACTCTAAAATTTAACTGTAGAAAACCCTATCACTAGCTCTACTACTATAATTGATAACCTTTTGTTGTTTACGTTCTTGACACCTTTGTTGTTTCTACTAATATCCCTATCTCATCAAGACTACAACCATACGCACCTCATGCCAAAATCCTTCTCCTTACTCTAATCTCCTAAAAACTTTTCACTTCACTTCACTTATTTGTCTTTGAATCACTACCTCAAATATACATCCTATATTCTTAGAAGTGAATACACATAAGTGATTTGAAATGGACTCTTCTCTATGTTAGAAAGAGAAAATTAATGACATTCAACTGCCATGCAACATGCATCTCACATGCAACATGTTATGATATTTTGTTTACTCCCACTAAATACTTTTCCCTATAATAATTAATTATCCCTCCAATAATTGATTATTCATGCAATAATTAAGTATCCCTTCCATAATTAATTATTTATTTTTTACTGCCAATCTACTTAGACATGCAACTTTTCTCAAGGGTTGACACCAATCTCAATAATTAATTGTCCCTGCAATAATTAATTATCCCTCCAATAATTAATTAATATTTTTGCAATCATTCTCAACAATTAATCCCTTGTTGCAACCACTTTTATTGGTCAAGCTTCTTGATGACCTTCTAGAGGCTTCTAGAATATTATTGAGGTTACTCCAACTTCACAGATCCATATCGCCTCAACCATGAGGAACTATGTGGCATACCATATATCACCGGAAATAACATGAAGCATAATATCCATCTATGATAGTCTTACTTGCAAGTATACTGACCTTCATGTATTTATTCCTCGATCAACAATAGATTCCATGACCAACCTATCACTGGATCTTCTCACATGGATCATATACCAAGGGAACATCTCAACCATATTTCCACCATCACCAACACATGCCTCTACCAAGAATGTACCGAAATCACCAACATACCATCACAAGCTATGTGCTTGTACCATGTACCAACATGTACCATGCATCAACACATGTACCATACCATGTGCAAAACCATGCACATCAACCATGTACATCAACCTTTGAATCAACATGTACCACGATCTATACCATAACAAGTAATACCAATAGTGTACCTCAACCAAGTATCATCATCACTAAGAGATATATCCTATCCATGTGCTACCATATACCAAGTTTATATCTTAACAATGTGTCAATATCAATGGTAGACCTCTAACACGATAACCAACTATCCAACGATCGCATCCACATTTCTAAGGATTCCAAACTTCTCCAAGGGTTGACATCAATATCTAAGATAACTCTCCAATGGTTGACATCAATGACAATCAACTTTCCAAACCAACTATCCAACACATGTCACTTTAAGAGAATAGAATTTGGGTGTGGAGGATAACACTCCATCCCACAACCACTCAAGCTATACCCAATTGACTAATACAAATTATCACTTATGAGCATGGAAGAATAAATTTATTGTAACCATATTATTTAATATCAACCTTATCGTATTCGAATACACAAGATCATCAATTCCTTTTGAAATTATTGTCTGTGTTGATGGATCAATGTCTAGGTAGTTTTCATCTTTGAACCTTTCTCCCCAATTTGGAAAATTTGTTAACCCTGAAGTGGATTTATTATATGCATAAAGAGGTCTAGTAGGCTATATTTTTACCATTTTTATGGGTGTTTTCTCAATAGTCAAATTCCTCTTACTTCTTGTGATTTTTCCCTTTGGTAGTATTTTGTATCTATTCATTAGTAATTTAAACAACACACCTTATTCAAATTAGTGTGAAAAATCATGAAAAAATTGAATTGATTTTATGAGTTGTTCATAAGTAATTATAATCATGTTTCGTGGTGTGTTCAAAGGGGAAATTATAATTCATAAAATACCGATAACATCTTCTGGTTATTTCTAGTTCAAGTAATATAGAAAATATGTTAATTTCTCCATACACCCTATGAAATTAAAATTAGAAGTGATGCAAGAGTATTTATAAACATAATTTGAGGAATGAGGATATAGAGCACACCTTAAAATCCTAGTCTCTGTCATTTAATATATTATACGAGAATTTCCATAAATGCTAGGAATTTGAAGTCTTCATAAAGTATGCTTCAATGATTGAAAACTAGGATAACTCATTCATATTCACATTAAAATTTCAATTACAACATCATCCTCAATAAGACTAGAAACGAAATTGAAAATTTAAAGTGGGAGGAAAAGCTACCCAAAAATGAAAATCAACATTGGTTAGCAATCACTGTGGAATTTTTTTGGTGATCCATAAATGGTAGGCCTATGGCCCATCTACCTCACCAAAACGATCCTTCTTCATTTTTTTTTAATGTAATTTGAACTCACTTCCTCTTCCACAACTTCCATTGAAAATAATTTCCACAACAACAACTTTCATAGCCTCTTTAATGCCTTTGATAGAAATAGCTTATGTAGCAATAACTTCTATAGAAATAGATTATGTATCAATAGATGCTTCTACAACCACTATGAGTTCCAACTCTAAGGGAAATTAAACATCATGCTATAGAGCACTTCGAACAAAAAAATATCCCACTATGCATGCTAACTCTTAGTTAGAAAATATACTCTTCTATAGAAGTGTCAATACACCTCAAGATTCCTTTCTCATAGGTTGTTGATCATACAAAGAAAATAATAGATTAAATAAAATAGAGAATCACCATTTGGCTATGTGAAATATTTATGGACTGTGTTTTAAAAACAAGATTTGCAGTGAGGGTAAAAATTGATTTAGATATTGCAAGTTGGAAACAATCGACTAGCAAGTGACTGGAGGCATCTAGGTAGTGGATAAAATTCCCAAGGGGATGTAATATTTACTAGGAAGTGGATAAAATTCCCAAGGGTTTGTAAATTCACCCATGCAGAGGATAACATGCCTATGAGTCAATAAATTCACATAGGTTGTAAATAAAATACCTATGGGTATGTAAATTCACCGAGGTAGTAATCAAAATGCCCAGACATTGGGTAAAATGTTGAGAAAGAAAATTTTGGTTGTGTATAGGTGTTAAAAGTTAAAAACACACTTCAGCATAGTAGGCATAGATTGTTATAAATCATAACCAAAATACCCAAAGCATATATTGCAGTAACTCACGGATTTCAACTTTCAAATGGTATTTTTATTATGCTCTAGAGAAAATTACAAAGGGGTAAGATATACACAAAGTTATGTATCATTACTCAAAAATAATAACATGAAATGTAGATGAACATGGCTGAGAGACACCTTCACTTAGCATGGAGAGTCTCATTAACTCCTTCTTCCACTCAATTTCAAGCAAGTTCCCCTCTTCGAGCTCTCATTTATGCTACTACCATCCCCATTTCTCCTTGTATCTCCTTATTGATGTTATTCTTCACTACATGATTCATTTTTAATACAATTCCTTTGGAAGGAAAACCATCAAAATAATTCATTTCCACTTCCAATTTTACCAGAAAAGACAAAATAAAATAAAAAGTACATGTTTATATAATTTATAAAAGGGAAAGAAACTAAGTCCTTATTACAAAATTTAAAGGAGGTTTAGCAAGGATCCAATTTGGATCACACCTCTTCATTTGCAATATTTTTGTCCCAAAACCTTCAACTCTCTTCAATCTTATTCTTCTCCTATCATCAAGTAAACACCGACAAATGTACAAGAATGGGTACCTCCACTGTAGGATGAAAGATAAGAGATAAATAGGGGCTTCCTTTGGCATAACTTTTTTGTTCTTCTCATGGATGAAGATGACATTTGGATGAAGATGCAATAGTTTTTTTGAAAACCCTTTCTCCTTGGGATGCAAGTGAAAGAAACACCTCTTTCCCCTTGACCTTGAATCTCCAAGATTTCTTCTTGGCTATTTTGGTTCTTGGGATGGAGTTTCGAATGGATATTTCAACATTTGTCCTCCCAATGTCTATTCAATATGCAGTATTGACAATAGTTTTTGGATGGGTTTCTTGGCCTTATAGAGTGCCAACAACTTCTATCCTTATGACCCCTTTTCTTGAGACAAAAAAAAATATGTCATGTATTTTTTGTTTGTGGTGATGCTTTCCATCTTGGTTTCTCGGACCCCCAAGAATTGGAGAAAATATACATGGAATAAGCATATTTTTGTTTCTCTTTTCTGATTCTGTAAAAGTATATTTGAGTGTCTTGTTGCACATTCCTTTTATAGCTTCCTTTTCCTCCATGGAAATGGCTTCTTTTTTATTCATATTTTCATCATGGAGGTGGTTTAAGATGCACTTGTGTTGGCTTATTTTCCACTAAATCCTAGGAATTCATGCTCGAGCCTTTTTTTTGGGGGGGAATTGGAATCCATTGACCTTCCTTCCCTATCCCCTGCCCATCATAACCATTTTCCTCGTGAACTTGGAACCAATGCCTCTAGTTTTATTTACAAATTCTCCAAAGTTCCCTTGATAAAGGATCTTGGAAGATTAGTTTACCATGTTTTCCTCTATCATGGTGCTATCTTTGGAAAGGGTAGTGGAAGGGGACCACTTCTTCTATCTCCTTCAAGGTATGTTCCTTTGCTACTGATTCACAATCTAAATGAGTAGTGACTTCGGTGAACCTCTTCTCTTTCCAATTATCAATCTCAATGAATTTGTAGTGCTCCCACTCCTAAATCCATAAAAAAATTGATACCATTAATAAAATTCCAGTTTTGCATGCTAAAAACACTCATGCATCTATCAACATTTTTAAATCATGAATACATCTAAATTAGAATTCACATAGCAACAAATAAATTTCTTAAAACTTTAATTCACACAACAATTAAAACCCATAAAAACAATTGTAAAAAAGAGATGAAAAACACTTATCTTTTGAAAGAAAATGTGCAAGCAACTACACAGGATAGACATTCCACCCAACCAAGATTTGTTGCTTCAAATCTCAACAACAAATCACCCCTAAGCTATGGCTATGAATCCAAAAGAAACTTATTGGAGGAAATTTCAACTTATAATGGACCTCCTAAGGAAAAATCAATAAAATTATAAAATAATGCCATGTAGACATTTTATATTACTATTTCACTTTTATTAGGGCTATCCATGAAAAAACCATATAATAATAATATATAATATATAATATATAATAATATAATATTATATATTATTATATAATATATAATATATAATATTATTATACATTATATAATATAATATAATATAATATAATATAATATAATATAATCATATAATATTATATTATTATATTATTATATATTATATATTATTATTTAGTATATGTATTAAATTTAATTAATGTTGGTGATCACAAGTTTGTTAATGCATTAAAGGCACCTCAATAATACCATCTCTTATTTATTAAAAATATTAGAAAATCGGTTAGTATATTCATTTCACTCTCAATATCCAAGTCAATTTTGGGCACTTGGGGAAGCAATCATGCTTGGGGTAAACAAATTATATTATTAAAAAATTCCACATATCTCCAAATTATAGAATAAAAAATTACATAAGGCATGCACCTCTTTTGATTTTTATAATATTTTTATTGGCTAATACATGATGACATGAAATTTGTATTAGGGTTGGTAGGACCATTTTTCAACCAAATTTCATCTAATTCAGGGTGTCTCTATTGTCTAGTCACAACCCATTATGACCTAGAACAAGATGATTTTCCTATAGCTATCCCAATCCACCATCACTCTTCCCATCAACCTACACAACCCAATGAATGGGATCCCCATTCATTGCACATAGTCCTTCAATCCTTCATACTTCCCTCCAAGGCTCTAAACATATTGGATATCAATTTATCTTGTTGGGGACTCCAAGGATGATAGTTGCGACATGAAAACTCACAACAAATGCTCATTGCTCTAGAGAAATATATTACATATAAATCTCTATCTACGGGCTTAACATCCTTCTTCTTCATGCAACAAGAGCTTCAACAACCTTCCCAAAACACCTACTATGGATTCCTTCAAGCTCCAATACTCCACACTCTCGTGTTGCTCCCAAAGCTACATGTAAACAATTCCCACAATACCTATTCGAATTTCCATTTTACCCATGCATGTTGACTCACACACTCCACGATGTTGATTGTACTCATCCCTCATGATTCCATAGCTATGGGATATGACTTTTCACACCAACCCTCTTACACGTGTTTAATGATTAAGGATTTGATACACTCGATGGGAAATTAGAAAGTGTATACACAATAATCATTTTTAGAATGTGGGTTGGAATTAATACCTACAAATATTTCCCACTTGGACACCCTCTTAGGCCTTTCCCTATCTTGTGGAAACTTATCCCCCATTACTTTGTCCATGTCCATCTGTATTCAATGTTACATTTTATTTTATTATTATGATATACAATGATTACATATAACATATTCAGGCCCATGATCATACATTGTACTTACATTACATTGTTAATCCAAATATTGAAAACAAGGATGTTACATTCCCCTCCCCCTATAATTTACACTGTCATTGGTGAAAAACACCATACTGGTATAAATGTACAATATTTACATCATAGTACTTTATAATTTTTCAATTTCACACTCCTGCAGTAATTCCAACCATCAATCTCTTGTCCTCCTCAACCTACACAACCTAGGGAAGTGTACCCCCTTCTCTGCATCGCAATCCCTCAATTTGTACTGCTTCCCTCCCAGGGTTCCAACATTATCCAATATGTGGCTCTAGGAACTCCAACTGCCAAAATGAAGCCTTTCACGCTTATATACAAATATACATTCACTTTTCTTCAAATTTTGCAAAACAATGTGAGTACTCCTTCTGCATGGTCTCCCCATTATCCCATGTGGTGTGTTTAGGATCGTAGTAGTTCCATTGGAAATTTACTAGGACGATGGATTTGTTCCAAATCACTTTGACTTTATGGTCTAGGATTCACACTGAATCCACTCAAAAGTCCCCTTCATGCTCCAGCTGGATCAAAGACCAATCAATCAAATGGTTGGGATCAAGAACATATTTCTTGAATAAGGACACATGAAACACATTTTGAATTCTCATGGATGAAGTAAATGCAAGCATGTATGCAACTGGGCCTACTTTATCTAGAACTTCAAATGACCCATTGTATCCTATTGCCAACTTTGGGCAACTTCGCAATATTAACGAGCTCCTTTTATCCTTTACTTTTAAAAAAACATGCTCACCCACTTGAATTATCTGTATGTCCTACTTTTATATACATAACTATATTTCCTATCTTGTGTAATCTTTAAATTCTTCTTGATCTTTATCATATATTCTTCCATTTCCCTTAGTAATTTTCTCCCTATAACTACTCTCTATGCTATGTTTTCCCAACTTGCTAGCGTGTTAAATTTCCTTCCATACAAGGCTTAAAAGAGTTTAATATTCAATGATGCATGATACACATTGTTGTGAGAAAATTCAACTAGATGAAGGTAGTATTCCCACTTGGAAGGTTTTTCCCTTACATACATTCTAAAAATATCTTCAATTATCTAGATGATATTATTTGTTGAAGGTTTTTCCCATATGACTCTAGATGATATGTTGTGCTGAAATTAGGATTAATCCCAAATACCTTAAACAATGCCTTCCAAAAATTAGAAGTGGACCTGGGATCTCTGTCTGACACTATTTCCTTAGGCACACCATGTAGCCTAGCAATTTCCTTCATGTAAATCTCTACAATTTGGCTACCTTGTGAGTTATTTTCATCGATATAAAATGTATAGCTGGTGTAAGATTGTGCACCATCACCATGATGGAATCATTATTCTTTTTTGTTCTAGGAAAATTGGTGATAAAATCTATTGTAGATACCTCTCATTTCTATTCAAGAATAGGAAATGGTTGTAACAATCCTCCTAGATTCAAGTTTTCAATATTCACTTTTTGACATTTCATGCACCTGACTATGTAATCAACCACATCCTTCTTCATTCCAGGCTAGAAATACTGGATTCTTACTATTGAAATTGTCTTTCGGTTTCTTGGATGTCCAACATATGCTACATTGTTCATTTCTTTTAGCACTATAATTCTCAATTCCAACGTGTTAGGAACACAAAATTTATCCCCAAATAAGAGGACTACATCCTCTTCTAGCCTATAATATTTAAACTTCAATGACACAATTTCATACAATAAGCCTTATGTAACTTGTGCATAATGTTGATATGATGCTAGAGATTCCAAAATTCTATTTTTTAAATATAAAAAATACATGCTAATGGCTAAAGCATGCATTTCATGCACCCTCCTACTCAGTGCATAATCCAATTTATTCTATCTTCCCTTGATGTGCTTGATATGAAAGTTGTATTAGCTGATAAATCATAGCCATATAGTATGTATGGTATTTAGCATTGGATGCTTAAAAAAGTGTTTCCTACCACTATGATTTGTCTTTAGCTCAAAATGTCTACCCATGAGATAATGCCTCCACATTTTTAATGCATGAACTATGGTTTCCAAATCTAAGTCTAGGGTAGCATAGTTTCTTTCATTTCGTTAAAGATTACTTGACTCATATCATATGGAAATCCCACTCTATGTAATTACTCCCCCAAGCCCTTCCTTGCATGCATCTATGCACAAAACAATATCCTGATATGGATCTGCAACTTTGAGAATAGGTGCATTGGTCAACAATTCCTTCAAATGTTGGAAAATCTCTTCACATTTGGAAATCCATTCAAAATTTGTTCCCTTATTATATAATGAAGTATTGGATGTGCAACCTTGAAAAAACATTCAATGAATCTCATATAATATCCATCTAATCCCAAAAAGGATCTCACTTCTAAAACATTCTTTGTTGCTAGCCAACTTTTGACTTCTTCAATCTTTTTAGGGTCCATCGATATTCCCTCCTCTGAGATGTGTGGCCCAAATAATGCATTTTCCTTTGACAGAAAGTGCACTTTCTTAACTTCGCATACAATTGGTTCTCTCTCAACACTTGTAGAACCATCCTCAAATGTTCCTCATGCTCCTATGTCTTGGAGTAGATAAGAATATTATCGAAGAAGACAAAGACGAATTTGTCCAGGTAATACCTAAACACTCAATTCATTAGACACATAAAATTATTTGATGCATTTTTCAGGCCAAATGGAACCACCACAAACTCATAATGGTCATACCTTGTTCGAAATGTTGTCTTGCTGGTATCTTCTTCTTTGATTTTCACCTGATGGTAATCTGACCTTAGGTCAATCTTAGAAAATTCCCTTTCTCCTTTTAGTTGATCAAAAATCTCATCGATCCAAAACAGAGGGTACATGTTATTTACAATAACCTTATTAAGCTATCTAAATTCAATAAACAACATCAAAGTTCCATCCTTTTTCTTCACAAAAAGCATTGGGGCACCTCAAGGTGAGACACTTGGATGCATGTACCACTTATTCAACAATTATTCTAGATAAATATGCAACTCTTTCATCTCTATTGTGTTCATTCTATAGGGAGTTTTAGCACTAGAAAAAATCCAAGCATTAAGTCAATAGATATGTCAATATTTATTTCCGATGGTAATCCCAGAAAATCCCCAAAAACTGTTAAGTTTTTAGTGTTGTTATTAGGTTAATTCCAAATTACATGAGCATTCAATGCATGTCCAAAACAACATCATAAACAGGATCATTGAAATAAACACAATCACAAGGTACACAATATCTTATCCTAGGAAACCCTCATGGGGGAGAAAAACCAACAAAAACTTCCTCAATAATAGATTGCCAATACAATGCCAAGACTAAGACCAAAACTTCAAAGATAAACCAAGACTGAGTATGTGCCTCTCTTCTCCTTACTACTGCAACTACAACTGCCTTAAAGATATTCTCACTATATGAGTGAGAGTGAGTGTGTTCAAATGAGGCACCATACTCACATATAAACACAAGTTGAGGAGGTTCTAGGGTTATCTCTCTTCACTTGGTGGGGTCGGCTTCTCTTGGAAGTAGTTAAAACCAATTTATAATTACTAGGGGCCGATTTTACAAATACCACTATACAAATATAGTTTGACCAATCCACAAAAGGGTATTTTATCTTATACAATACCTGACTTGATCAATTCGTAAAAGGGGATTTGATCTATAAAATAATAACTCAAACATAGCTAGAATATTCTTCGAAGTTATAATATTTCAACACTCCCCCTTAACGAGAAGGGTATTCTAATGAGATGACTCAATACAAAATCATCAAGAGAAGGAGAGGGAAACATCATCATCAACATCTATAACACTGACTGACACATCTATAAATCATCAAAAGTTTTTTCTCATCATCAATATCATCATCGCTTACAACATGGAGCTGGAGTATCATCATCATCATCATCGGCATGAAGTTGAAACATCAACATCAATAGCATGAAGATGGAACAACAACATCATCAACAAAACGAAGTTGAAACAACAACATCATCAAAAAAAAAAGGTTGAAAAATCATCATCAACAACACAAAGTTGGAACAACATCATCAACAACACAAAGCTGGAACAACATCATCATCAACATGTGGCAACAGAATGAGGTAGGTGCAACAACAACACAATTTGTGGTACTCTGATAGAACATCCTTACTGTACCTTTGAGATCTTCCCAGGAATCATAATATTCCATAGGATATAAAATCCTAACAAGCTACCACGTGGTACTCTGACAGACCATCCTTATCGGACCTTTTGGATCTACCGAGGAATGATAAGATTCCCTAGGATATAAAATCCTAACTGAGATACCACTACTAACCACAACTGGCATATACATTCACAGGTACTCTGACAGACCATCCTTAACATAACTTAGGGATATTCCTAGGGATGATCAATCCCCTAGGATATAAAATCTTAATGGAGCTACCCGATGTTGGTCAGGATACCATAGTATCATCAACATCACTCCCCCTTTCTAGGGAGGTCCGTTTGGAAAACATCAATCTTGTCTAGAAAGTACTCAAACTTCACACGAGACAGAGGCTTCGTCAACACATCTGCAACATGTTAAGAACCAAATATCAATATAGCATAGAAAAACCCCATAAAAAGTACTCAACGCCTTGAAAAAGAGTTAATTTCAAATAATAAGCCTCTTCAAGGGGGAAACCTCCTTTTACCCCACTTAAATATTCAAGTACAAGATGATTCCAAATGAAAATGTCTCCTTGGTATATATA
>ML810236.1:122675-136799 GCA_009831015.1 Picea engelmannii
TAATGGAATAAATCCGACATAAATAAAATAACATTACTAATCTAATATGCCCCAATTAAGGGGCAATCAACCAATATTAGGGCTTAACACAACATGCTCATCTGTGCCAACATATTGGAGCTTTACAGGTCCCCCCTGCACCATATCAAGAATGTAGTGGTACCAGATCTCTATGTGTTTAGACTTATCATGGAACATTGGGTTCTTCGTCATATTTATAAAACCTTGGTTATCACATAGAATCACATTGGATTCCATATCCATATAGAACATACCTATCAACAACTTCTAAAGCCAGATGGCTTCAAAATTGGAGGAACATGATGCAATGTACTCTACTTCTATCGTGCTGAGAGCAATATTGGATTGCTTCTTCTTTTCCATGAAGTCATGGTTGACCCCAAACTGAAACAACATCTTGAAGTTCTCTTTATGTCTGAAGAACTTCTAGCCCAATATGAATCAGTATAACCATATAATTTGAAGTCATGATTACTGTGAGGTCTCTATTATACTGGAGACCTCTTTCTGTCTGAATCACTTCTAGAAGCTACAAGGTGAACATGTTTGGACTCCACCAGATACTGACTCAAGGTTTTCACAACAAAGCATGTCTATGGACTGGTATTCATGAGATACATCAATGAACCAATAAACTGTTTGTATAGAGTAGCATCAACCAAATCTGACGAAGTATCAACCAGTAGCTTCAAATTTGTTTCCATGGATGTGTTCATGGATTTACATTCCAACATGTAAAATCTCTTCAGTATTTCAACTGAATACTTCCCTTGGTTAAGGAAGATCCTCTCTGGGCACTACCAAACTTCAAGACCTAAGAAATAATGCATCGGGACTAGGTCTTTCATCTCGAACTCTACAACGAGTTTCTTCTTGCAATATTTGATAAGATTTTCTTCTCCTATCAAGAATAAATCATCCACATATAGTAGAAATATAATAGGCTCATCATTCATAACCTTGAAGTAAAGGTTAGGATCCACTTTACTCTTGGTAAATCCCAAGCTTGTTAGGAAACTATCAATTATTCCATACCAAGATCTAGGAGCTTGCTTCAACCAGTACATATCTTTCTTCAACCTACAGTCATGATTCTTTCTATCTTCAACTTCAAACCATTATGGTTGTTCTATATATACTTCTTCTTCAATAACACCATTTAAGAAAAAAAAATTCACATCCATTTGGTGTAACTTCCACTTCATTTTGGTTGCAAGAGCTATGATGGTTCTGATAGAAGTGTATCTGGTTATACGAGAACATGTTTCTTCATAGTCAACAACTTCCTTTTGAGAAAATCCACGAGCCACAAATATTTCATTATATTTTTCAATGCTTTTGTTTGCTGCATATTTTATTTTGTATATCCACTTGGAAGATACCACATATTTGTTCTTTGGTCTGGTAACTACTTCCCATACATCATTCTTTATAATGGATTGGTATTATTTTGTCATGCCGCCCATCCAATCTTTCTTCTGAATGACTTCCTCAAAGAAATTGGGTTCTTTTTCTACGAGATCACACATCAAGGCCATATAGTTGTAGAATGGCTTAGGTTTCTTTCTTTGTCTCAAGGTTCCTTCTAGGGCACCATATTTCTCTTCATATTGAATAAGTTCTTTCACCCAAGCTAGATTTCTCTTGTGAGAAATTGTCATACGGGGAGGTTCTTGATATTCTATCATATCATGATCTTCTGGAATCTCATCATCAGGGGTAACTGTAACTTCCTTCATGGGTTCTGCAACTCTGGGAGCTATAATTTCTTCTTCATATACTTCTTCAAGATGGAATTTCCTTGATCTTTTGAGTGTTAAATATTCATAAAAGGTTACATCTCTGCTGATCTCAATATGATGGTAACCTGGTATGTAAATTTTGAAGGCCTTAGAGACCTCACAATATCCAACAAATATTCCCTTCTTTCCTGAAGGATCCAACTTGGTTATGTTTTCTTTTGGAATGTGTACAAATACTAGATAACCAAATATTTTGAGATGGATTACTTTTGGCTTATTTCCAGTTAACATTTCTTAGTGTTACGTCCCTAACCATCATACCCCTACCGGGAAACGCAACCAAAAAATATATCTTTGCTTTTCTTCTATGATACCAATTAGATACCAGTTTGTAGCATACCCAACCATAACTTGCTAGGCTATTCCACACAAAGATTCTTATAGAAACATCATACACATCCAGGCCACCTAGGCTAGGACATTCTACCTCATAGAAATGAAAATTATCATGTGCATATATATAAACATAAATAGACAACATATTCTTCTAATACATAGATTAATGTGGAAATAACAATAAGCCTACACATACAACATATATAGATATTAATCATCAATTATAACACATGTACAAATACACAATATGTAAATGAACATAAAAGTGGTACTTATCTTTTAATAGAAGACCACCAACTGCGTGAAGACCTTCCATGAACCTCCCATCCATAGACCACGTTGCTCATCACTCTCAGAAGTGGGTCACCCCTGAGCTAGGAATAAACTCCACTCGGGTAAATGGATTCCTAGGCTCGACTGAGGCTACAAGAACTCCACAGTACAACAGGAAGGATTTCCTCCAAGGAGTCACTTACACCCATAGCTCATAGAGTCTCATTCCCTACATGCCTATCCCACCCCAGGAGTGTACACCTTCACTTTCCAACTGTCCATCAAATTCTACACCTCCCTTTCCTTGGGCTTCAGCAACACGTCGGATCAGGAATTCTCAGAGCTCTGTAGATGCTACTAGAATCCCTCCAGGAGAACTCACTTCCTCAAGAAAATTCTCTCACCTGGAGAGAGTTTCTCACAGGTCTGAAAATATTCTTCTTCAATCACATCAAACTCTCTCTCTCTCACACCTGGAGAGAGTTTCTCATAGGTCTGAAAATATTCTTCTTCAATCACATCAAACTCTCTCTCTCACACACCTGGAGAGAGTAGTGCACATGCCTAACAACCTACTTCTTCAAACCATCTCTTAAGAAAATACAACAACATCATTTGGATAACACACATGTGATGGTAACAAATGAAAATAGGTAAGGAAATAAAATATGGAAGAAATCCATTCTTAGCCAAGGAACTACGTTGGAAATAATAGCCAACCACTAATACACAACATGGGCTCACGAAAATAAAGATGCACCCGAATTCACAGGAACTACAGAGGATATGTCAATGACTATCGGTTTTAGAGGCGTGTTCTTGTTCATAGGTCGATAATGGAGGTCATGGCTCAGTGCGTGAGTGTGTGCGTGCTTGGGAAGAATGGTCAGAAGCTCCCAAAATAATGATAATTTCCACTTATAATTGCATGTGCCTGAGCTAACACATGGCTCTCATGAATTGTGTTCCTCTCCACTTGGAGTTCGTTCCTCTCCCCAAAGGAACTTAGGGTAATTGGGTTTATTTCCCAAACCTTAGTCTTTTAAGGAATTAATAATATAATATTATTCCCTTAGAGGTAAGCCCTCTAGCTTAGCCCCTTCCCTTTCCCTACCTAGTGGAGCTTAGTCCCCCATTCTATTTTATCATGGTCGGTCTACATGCAGTGATGTATTTATATTAAATATATGAGTATTTACACATATAGAATAATAGGCTCCCTAGCCTTTATATCTAGGATTTATGGCCTAGTCATCACATAAGCCTCCTATCTTATTATAACTCGGCTCACCAGCCTATCAAACATGTTTACAATTCATAGTTACAACTGGGGCTCTGCCTGGGGCTATTATGATCCCCTCCCCTTATTTTTTCATTGTCCTCGGTGCAACTTGTTTATACATATATAATTCAAAAATTCTTCAAAAAGATCCAAGCTTTAACTACAACTGGAATTCAATTTCTCTATTCCACAGAGTTGCTTCAGGATAGAATTCAACTCATTATTCCTTATAACATGATTCAATTACCTCATTGAAAGCATTGAAGGGCTGTAGAGCTACCACATTCCACTCAGCCTTAGATCTCACTGTTGATAAACTCTCAACAACGTATTACCCCCCAACAAGGGATATGAATCCATCGGTGCAATGCCCTCCCAAGATAACCACAGTCCAAAATCAATATCAACATGGTCTAGGACAAGGTACCATACCTCAACAACACTCCAACCAACAGTCTCTCTTCCCCACATGCTTGTACAACCCAAGGTAGTATGCACCTTCACTGTCCAAGAGTTCATCGACTGCTAAACTTCCTTTCCTGGGCTCCATCGCAAGTCGAATAGGAAGTCTTAGAGAACCATGGCTCCAGGAGTTCCAACTGTCCTCAAATATCTGTAGGTACCCTTCTGGCCTACTACCGGGGAACCTATCCCACACTTATCCCTCCATGGCTCCATATTTCTCCAAGGAAACCCAAGGAGAAGTGTACACACACTGAGATCCACCGAGGATCCACAGGGTAAGATTTGTTGTCTCCAATCAACATCTTCCTCGAGCTACTCTTTGTAGTCAACATTTCAACTTTAATCAACATCATCTCATTTGCATCACCTACATGCAATTATCATGAGAGAACATAAAATAATTCATTTAGGAACTCAAATTTAGTTCAAAAGGGAATTCAACTTTTCTCCAAAACATGAAATTCTATTTCATAATTCTTCTTGGTTGTTTCCATTTTAGGATTGCAACTTTCTTTGTGGTTTTGTCATGCCCCCAGCCATCATACCCCTACCGGGAAATGAAACCAATGATTGTATCTTTTCTTTTCTTCTCTGATACCAATTAGATACCAACTTTTATCATACCCAACCATAACCTGTTGGGCTATGCCACACAAAGATTCCTACGGAAACATCATACACATCTAGGTCACCTAAGACAGGACATGCTACCTCATAGAAATTACAATTATCATGTGCATATATATAAACATAAACAGACAACATATTCTTCTAATATACAGATTAATGTGGAAATAAAAGCAATCCTACAAATACAACATATACAAGCATTACTCATGAATTATAACACATGTATTGTAACACCTTGTTTTCCCCAATCTGTAAATATAACTATATTGTCCAAGGAACTATGGAAAACCTAAAAGTGTGAATGTTTGATTTAATGGACCTTTGTACAAAAGGTTGATGAATGTAAATTATGTTATTTTAATAGAAAATGGTTATGTGCTGCATGACTGCGGAAAGAGGGGTTGTGCTAAGAGAAAACCATGAATTCTATGAAAGGTGGTGGAGGGGACCCGGAATCGTTGTGTTAACCTCCACCAAACCAGTACCATGATGGAATTAATTTCTCAGATCAGAACAAACCTCTGACCCAAGAATGAATTATATCTGGGATGGAAGGTTGGAGGACCTCCTCAAGAGTTAATGAGGGGATGGGGCAGACTGTCCATCCGTAAGGCTTCCAGACCTGACCACAGACTAGGAATTCAAGCCACATGCAACCTTGTTGAGGAAGGAAAGAAAGGAAGTGTGGTGGGAAGAGGAAGACCTGCGGGGACAAAATGTACAGATGAGAGCGGAAAATCTCGTGTCCGAGGAAGGATTGAAAGTGGAACAGTGAGTTCTGATCACAGAAAATAGATATTGAGCCAGGAGAAGGAGAGTAACCTTCGTCCTTATCTATTTATGTATTAGGAGAAGGAGAGTAACCATCATGCCTAACTTCCATTTAGCTAGAAGTAAGAGATTGAATCTCAATGCATCGTGGCTTAAGCTCGGGGGTGGCAAGTGATAAATCCATTGGGAGTGACTAAGACTATGGTTGGCTGTAAACAAGAACCCCTTTCAGCAATCGCATCACACTCTATGGTTCTGATAAGTGTTTTCTTGGCTTATGCTTTGAATTTTAAAGAATGGATGCATGAGAGTATTTACATGTCTATAAAGGGTTATTTCTTTGTATTAAATGATTAAGTTATGAGTATGCGTTCTCTCCCTTGAGAACCTATATTTCTGCTTGAATTTCCATATGTCTCAGTTTAATCACTCGAAGGAACTTTCCCTACGAATTTACATCACCATTCTGGAGTCAGAGCAAGCCTCTGGGCATAGATACCATTTTGGTAACCTCACAAGTTACATTGTCTTGATTTAGAGCTTAAAGATCGGTGAGTTGGGAATGTGTTCCCTTCAGACCAGTAGTCTAGGAGACTCTGAAATTGAGCCTATTCCCTTAACCAAAAACCTGACTAAGAGTGGTGATTATATCCCAGGATTTATATGAAGGTCCACATGACCTAGGTCTAGGAACCTTAGAGATCAAGGCTCCGAGATGTCAAATTTCACAATAGTCAAGTTGAACCCCGCAATTGCTATGAATCGTCGATCTATGAATGGAGATCAAGGGTGGGAAATCACTGTGGAGCACGAAGGTGAAAATAAAGGACATGCTAGTTCACAGCCTACAATTCAACCTTGCCATTGATCTCGATGGGTTGGAATATCAATGATCCCAGTTAGACTAGAATCGAGCGAGCACTTTCCAGATTGCAGAGTTCGAACTCTCTGGTAAAGAGTACACATGTTGGGGCCCCGCAATTTTTGTGAACCGTCGATCATCGTTGAACTTTGATCTGAGTTTGACACGATCCTTGAAATGCAAGGAGCATGTGGGATGGAGAAATATTCAAGGTGATCAATCTCATAAGAGATAGCACTTTCAGGAGTGTATACAAAATACAGGAGATGGGCCCGTAAGAGGAGGAAAGTTTGAATCCTTCGAACACCTAGAAAATATTCTAAGTCAGAGTAAGTCAGAAGATCAGGAGGAGGAGTGATAGTGGCAATTGGATCACAATGCCAAGGATTGATAGCCATATGATCTAAGAAAGTTTCATGAACCTTATCACTTGGCACACGCAGGAGAAGGGAACTTACCAAAGTTCTGAAGTCCCGAAGTAATTTGAGGTTGTCCATCACCAGGAGGTGAATATGGACCACGAGATCTAGAGGGATACATGGCGACAGATCGCGGACTCTGGAGTAATATGTTCGAGGGTTTTCAGTTGAAAGTTGAGATTCCCGAACCTCGAAGACCCGAAGTGAATCTGGATTGCCATATCCAGAGGAACACATGGAGACAGATCGTGGACTCTGGGGAAATCTATGCGAGAGTTTTCAGTTGAGATTTGAGACTCCCAAAGTCTAGAGATCTAGAGAGACAAAGTAAATCTCAGTTGTCAGATCACCTGAAGTAGGATCCTGAGCATTGATCTCCAGGAGATACATGTCATCATATCAACAACTTTGGGAAATCTATTCAAGAGTTTTCAATTGAGATTTGAGACTCCTTAAGTGTGAAGAGACGGAGAGCCAAAGAAAATCTCAATCGCCAGATCGTCTGAATTAGATATCAGTCGTCATATTGTCCAAAGTAAATCTCCAACGTCAGATCATCCGAAGTGAATCTAGACCGTCTGATCCAGAAGGGACATGGCGTGCATCTATGGACTCCGGATAAAGTCCCGAAGTAATTCATAGCCGTCAGATTAAGAAGGGACGTGGAGTGAATCTGTGGACTCCGGATAAATTCCTGAAGTAATTCATAGTTGTTAGATTAAGAAGGGACATGGAATGAATCTTTGGACTCCAGATAAAGTCCCGAAGTAATTCATATTCGTTATATTAATAAGGGACGTGGCATGAATCTGTGGACTTCGGATGAAGTCCCGAAGTAATTCATAGTCGTCAGATTAAGAAGGGACGTGACATAGATCTATGGACTCCAGGTAAATACACAAAGTAATCCTTGATCGTCAGATCAAGTGGACATGTGTCATTGGATTATAGCCTTTAGATAAAATTCATTGTTAAAAAGGGTGAATTTTGAGATTTGATATCTCAAAAGTCTAGAGACCCGAAGGATATCTTGACCGTTGATCAAGAAGAGGGACACAGGACCGTTGATCTAGTTGAAAGGTCAAACACTCGAAGTAGAAGTATGGTCATTGATTTAGGAGGAAAGGTGTCCACGGATCGTCAACTCCGGAAGATTGATGTACGAAGAAAAGCAGGGTTAGAGATTTGAAAATTATGAAGTCCGAAATCACGAAGGAGATCACATCCGTTGATTTAGGAGGGGCAGATGTGGTCCGTGGATTTGAAAAGGGAAGATCTAAATCGTCAGTTTAGACAGTACTTTCAATATTGGGAGATCGTTAGTCCCATAGCATTGCAGGGATTGGAGGTGTGCGAACTTTAAAAAGTTGAGGGCAGGCCGCAATCCAAACCTCATTTTGGAAAAAGGACATGTGGAGGCTCGAGGAGAATTGCAGGCCGAAAAGTAGTTTGGTTTCAAACCACCTTTGGCCATTCTCACAATTATGTTTTTGTGTGAGGTCATCACCCAAAGTCACATCCGAGGAGGGGCCAAGAGAAAAGGGGCTAACACCAACTTCGAGACTTCATTGAAGCGCGAAGGAGAAGGCCACGAGTATTATAAGACCTGCACCAAAATCTAGAAGGGCCTATGTTTAATTAAGAGGTGATACTATCAAGGTATCTAAGTCTTGTTTTACTTAGAGAATCATAGAACCTTGACCAGAGGGCCAAGTTGAGTCTTGAAATTCCCAAATGAGGAATCATAGAGGGAAAGGATCTGTTCCTGTAAGGAGGACAATGTTTTTTTATTTTTGCCCCATCATGGGTGTGTTACATGTACAAATACACATGTAAATGAACATAAAAGTGTTATTTATATTTTATTAGAAGACCACCAACTGCATGCATACCTTTCATGAACCTCCCATCCATAAACCATGCTACTCATCACTCTCAGCAGTGGGTCACCCCCGAGATGGGACTAAACTCGACCTGGGTAAAGGTACTCCTAGGATCGACTGAGGCTACGAGAACTACACAGTACAATAGGAAGGATTTCCTCCAAGGATTCACTTACGCCCACAACTCACAGACTCTCATTTTCCTATAAGGCTTCATTTTGCATACTTCCAACAAATTGTTAGTATTTCCTGTACATCATATTACAATATGTGAAAAACCTTATGTGGTGATCTCATAATTTCCTGCACCTAGCAATTCAATCACAATTACCCAACAATTTAATAAAATAGAATGACTCATCATTCTATGCATATGCCTTTTCTTAATTAATATATGTAAGTTCATTTCTTCTTTTTTTGAACAGTAAATTTTCTGTAGTCAGTATTCATGTGACTACTTGACTTGCAACTTTCCTGTTGCAATGTCTAGCAACTCCTAAAATGTCCTCAGCTTCATGAGTTAACAATATTTCAGTTCTTAGTAACAATTATTTCCATGCAATAATATATATGCATGTACTTACAAAACACATTCAACAATTTCATTTAGTATACAATTCTATCGCTTACTATGCATGAGTGCAATTCTCAATGCATACTTATTCAGTGCACCTTGCATTGAATTACATAATTCTCTTTATCCCAGTCATGTATCTCACGATCCATAAGTTGAAATTCTGGACAATGTTTTGATACATTCTCCACACACTTCCTATTGTCTTCCCAATTAATTGGATGCCTTCCTTTTCGACCTGAACACTACACCAAGAATATAATTTTGTGGTGTTCATTAGTGTTAGCAGAAAGATTGCAGTCCAAGTTTTATTTAAAGGTAGGAAGATTTTAGTACCTGTGTGGCTCATAATGTTTCCATATCCATACCTTGCCATATCCAACCATGTCCTGGTCTCATACATTACTAGCTTATTGGTATTAATTCCTATAACAAGTTCTTATATTTTATTTCTTTGGTTATTACACCATAACCAAATTAACATGACATTTTACTATGTCAGTGTGTGCATTCAAAAGAAAGAAAAAACCTTTGAATTAATACAGGCCTCCAGCCTTTACCACATCTAGTGGTATGCATACAATAATATGCTCATGTTATTTTATAAAATAACTCTGGCTGAGAAAATTCTTACCTAAATTCCCTTCAGCAATTATGCAATAAGAGTAATAAAATCACACCTGCATGACTGCCATTAATAAATTTTATACTACCTGAATGTCTGATGGAAGTAGAAGCTTTCATGCTTCTTTCATCAAACTTATATACAACACTTCATCTTTTTGTTTCTTCCCTCCTTAAGCAACAACATCACGAACAACACTTGCAACATGCAAGCATTCTTTTCTTTGGCTATCCTCAACAAGCCATAACATACTCGCTGCCACAGAAATTGCAACAACCTCTCTCTCCATGTAAAACGTTTCCTTGTTGATCCTAGAAGTCTTCAATTCTTCCTGGATTCCTGAATCTTCTTGTTCTCTCATTGTAGTCATTGTACATGACTATTTTTGTCCTGAGCACTTTCTAGCCATATCACTCTTGGCTGCCCTTTGCATTTCCAACCAAATCACTCTTGATTTCCTTTTCATTTCCAACCAAATCACTCTTGGTTTCCTTTACATTTCCATCCAAATCACTCTTGGTTGCCTTTGCATTTCCAACCAAATCACTCTTGGCTACCTTTTCATTTCTAGCCAAATCATTTTTGGCTTCCTTTGTATTTAGAGCCAAATACTCAGCTAATATTAACCTTCATCTTTCATTTATCCCTTGCATCCTTCTATCCCAACTCATACTTGGATGAATTATAATTCCAAACAAATTTGTTATATAGACTCTGGATTCTTCAACATCCAGTTACTCTTCAAGACTGAAATTCTTCAACCCTTTCCCGATGGAATACTTTAGCACTTGAGGTTTTCTTGTACTCTTATCTTCCCTTTTCCAACTAGCCTCAAACTTGACTTCCTATCCAATCTCTAGCATATTGTAAGGATGCACATATGCCTCATTTTCTAGCTACATAGAATTAACTGAAATTCCTTCTTTKACCTTACCATCATAGATTGAAGTGATACCTCCAACCTTTTTGGTTGTCACTCATGTCTCTATGTTACTTAAGATGGATTCTTTTCATGCACTATCTCTTCTGCATTCAAAACCATTCATATAACCGTTTTCTTATTCCCGGTTYCTTATTGATTTCTCTTTAGAAGTCATTTCACTTTTAAATTATCCTTGACTTGATATCTCCATTCTCTTATGGAAATACCTTCACACCTTTGGAGTGCATCAACAATCCTCTACTATTCTTACTTTCCTTTCTGGAGTGTTTTCATGCATTCATATTAGCTTGATATCTACCTCATTATTTATTCTTCCATTATCTTAGGATGTTCATGGACTTGACTCCATCCAAGATTTTTTCCTTGTCTACTTTGCATACTTTCCACCACATGTTATGCTGATATTAATTTTCAGCATTCCTCTATTACTTGGATCCATCTAATCCAATTCCTTCATGACCCAATTATATTTCCAGTTAGGTTCTCTGAGTAACCTTGGATAGTTAACGCCAACTTCCTTCTTGAGGTACCTGATTTATCCTTTCCATGATTGAGAATATAAACACTTGGATTTTCTTGATGAATTATTACTTTCTCCTATCATAACCCATCTGATTTCCTTCTGACATGCATATTCAACTTCCAACATGTCACCTTTGATGACCTTCATACCATGCTTCCACTGCGCATTCTGACAGAAATAATGGGGTTGCTATCTCCAAACTGTAGGTCTGAACTTTGGATATGTTGTCACTTTCTACATGCACACATTTCATCTTTCTTTATCAAAATACTAACATTCTGACATATATATCAATTTGTATAGATCAGGTCTTCCCCGAACCATAATTTTACTCAAGTTTTCCATGTTGCTTATTGGACCCAACATATGATGCAATAACTTCTTAAAGATCTCAAATGTAAAGTGAAAATATGTCTTTGTCCTTCTTTCTTTGATCTATAAACATCCCAAGCATTTTTTTTTCTGTTTTAAATGTAATCATTACATCCAAAAATAGACATACATCAAAATTTGTTAGCTAGAACCACAATATGCCATTTTGGTAGCATAGGCACAATTGTTTTTTCTTTTATGGTCACCCACAATCTTCTTTATGACTTCATGTGATCTGAGCTTCTCAATCCTTAATTATGGTTGAATATCTAGAATCCTCTTTCCAAGACCTTTCCCATGACTGCTTCCTTGCTCAATTCTGAGTCCTGAGAAAAACTTTTTTGACGCAGGAACTCCCGTCCTAAAACCATTCTATGTAGTCTTCTATTGTAACTACATTGTAAACCCTGAAATCGAGGTGCCAGGGATCGTCTTTGCTCTCATATTCAATCACTAATAGGATCGAATATCTGCATAACCAAAGTTTTAATACAGAGGAGTTGAACCTAGTTCTTCTTGTATGCCAAAGGACCTATAACTACGACCCAGGTGATCGAGGCTATGACCTTTCTCAATTCTCCAGGGGCTAACCTCCTATCGAGGATCGATGATCATGCTTGAAATGACTTGGATATATACGATCAGGGACTATTACAGAGTTCCAACTAGCTCAACATTTATCTCCTTTCCCGAGTTCTGCAATAGAAAATGCTCACCTGTAGTGGAATAGATGGCAATTGTTGATCTTGCCAAATATACAGATCAACGGTCTAGGAGGATTGTGGAGGTTAAACCCACATGGATTTTATTTATTCCCCCAATATCCACAACTTCTATCCATCGTATATCTCACTTGTAATGATCCGACGCTTAGGACTTAATCAAATGTTGATCTGACCGTCCCCCTCTGCAACTCCTAGATCTGGCGGTTGTTGTGGCTTTCTGCTGAATTCATGCTTTGATGGTCACAATCTATTATTTCCTTAGATCGATGGCTCTTGTATCTTATTTTACCATAGTTATGTGGGCTACCTTAACCTTAATGGCTATCCAAAAATTGTCTTTCTTGTGAGCTGATCTTTGCACATGTGATCTTCTTCTCAAGATGAATTTTGTTCTTGAACTCATGTTGGATCCTCTCGTAAGGTAAACATGCCTTCTTTACATGTTTAGGTAAAGTTATGTATGATTAGGGACCCCACAGACTCCTTCTCTAAGCCCCCCATTTTTTTAAAATCAATTTCTTGACACTAGCCCTTTTCTTTGGCCCCCAATCTCATGTGACCACAGGCTGTGACCAAGCACTAGGCTGATAGGAACTTATCCAGAGCTTCGAGACTTCAAGGCTCCAGATATTCGGAGGTTTCCCTTCTTCTACGCATCCCAACCATCACAAAACAATGAACTGAAAACGTGCAAATAACAGTGGATCTATGGTCCACATTCGTTGATCGGATCTAAGGTGGACCAGAGCTTCGAAGACTACGACTTCATTGGTTTCCAAAGAAATTTTCAACAAATATCTCGAAGTGTCGAATAATAAAACTCACAAAGTAGGGTGAATCAACGGTCTACAACTTCCCAACATCTAACGACTGATACACACTATAGAACTCCCATCTTCGAAGATCCAGGACTTTAGATATTTGGAGCTTCGGGACTTCAGAATATTTCACATCTACACATCCCTAAACTCCCAAACTACTAATCTTTGAACACTTCCATGTCACCCCCTGTGACATCATTACGTAGCATCACCTCGACGCTACAAGACTTCAGAAACTTCTTCCTTCCATTCCTCCATGCACCATTTCTTTCAGAGTGTCAAGTCTCTAGACTTCACGATCTGGCACCATGTGTCCATTGGGGCCCATGGTATCCGTGATTGAACTAATAAATGTTGAAAATGACACATCAAACTTTATACTTTTCGAATTGTCCACACGCTGACATGTACCCCTTCTGGGAAATCATGGTTTGGATTACAAGACCACCTTGTAGAATTATCTTCNGGGGGGGGGGGGTGAATCACTTGTTACCGAGCTTAAACAATTATGCTTCTTTTAAAACTCTTTGCAGAACGACTGAATGATGATCACAATAATGCAGGGAAATAAACACTTGCACATTCAACATCAGTCACATATATGAGAAACACAGAGACAAATATTTTCCGAGGAAACCCATACAGGGTAAAAATCTCTTTTTCTTTATATGATAAGTAATAATTACATTCTTTACATTATCATACATATGAGCACCAACTCATAATGAGGCTACAACCTCTGTTTTGCAAGATGCAACTTGCTGAGAGCACCAACTCTCTATTTTCTCTAGCACCCA
>ML810236.1:136849-173206 GCA_009831015.1 Picea engelmannii
GTCCTCCCTAGCACCTCCCAACCACCCTGGAAAATAAATCTTTGCTTCTGAAACTTATTATAGTGATATGATGTTCAACAATGGCTTACCAGACTCATCACTGTTCTGCTGCATTTCGTTACTCTGTCTGCCTCATTGCCTTCTTGCACACATGACTTGTGTTGTCTCTTCTTCTTCTTTTTATGCTCTGTGCACCATGTCAATTCACTGCACAGTTCCTCTTCTGTGCATTTCTACTTTTGCGCTCTGCCTCCTTGCTCACACTTCAATTCTTCTACACAACGACCACAACAACTCCAACAACAACAACTACCCCATCTCTTCTCTGTACCGTGTATATATAGCTTCTGTGCATCTTGTGCATGCAATATTTTCCATTCCTATGCATGCTCATACCACGCCAGTCTCCTCCACCTCTTGAGTGCTCTGCGTGATCATCATCGTAACTCTTCAGCTTCTCTGGCTGTTTTCCCATGCATTCAACATCACTGGATGTTATGTTGAGATTCCTCAGCCTCTCTGGCAATTGAGACTCTTCGTCTTCTCTGTGACAGTTGAGATCACCTTCTCTGTTTTAGTTACAGGCTTCCACGCTCATCCATCTGTCAATCCCTTCTACGAATAGTCTTCCTTCACTTGGACGAAGCTTGGAGACTCTTCACCTCCTCTGGCAATCACACAGGGGTCTCTTCGAATTCTCTAGCAGACGCCATCAATGGTTTCTGGTAGTTTCACTATGTCGTGCATCAGTAGCCCTCCGATCAACACTTGATCTGACAGTTCATATTACATTGCGATTTCACATATCGCCATATCGGGATTCCTGATGTCAATAATCTTTGACATGTCCAAATCTCGATCCCTGATGCCTCTCCATTGACTAGAATCAACAGTCCAGATCAAAGCTTGATCTGACGGCTCACATTACATCGTCATTTCACATATCGCGATATCAGGATTCCTGATGTCAATAATCTTTGACATGTCCAACTCTCGATCCCTGATGCCTCTCCATTGATTGGAATCAACGGTCTTGATCAAAGCTTGATCTGACGGCTCAGATTACATCGTGATTTCACATATCGCGAAATTGAGATTCCTGTGGTGAATGTTCTTTGACAACTTCAACACTCAATACTTGAAACTCCGACATGGACTGGAATCAACAGTCTAGATTTGATCTTGATTCAACGACTGCAATTTAAGTCACGATTTTGCATATCGCGAAATCGGGATTACTGTTGCATTGTTTCTTTGACATCTCCAACACGCAATCCTCGAAACTCCATCATGGTGTAAGTCTGCTGACATCACATGTGTTAAATAACTACCACATGTCACCCTGATTCGTGACTTACATGTGCTTGGCATGTTGAATCGGTCTGACACTTGTCATTACCTAGTTGTGCCACGTGTTCCTAGATGACGTGGTTTGCTGATGTGAGTCAGGTCGACGGTCTAGATCACATCTTGATTTTACGGTTCAGATTCAGTCGGGATTTCACACATCGCGATTTAGAGATTCTTGATGTCAATATTATTTGACATCTCCAACTCTCGATCCTTGAAATTCCGACAGGGAGTCGGATCAACGGTCCACATAACCCCCTGAGATGGACGGTCCTCCTACTTTCAGGATTTGAGAGCCCTCTACTCCTTGCACTTTTAAAGATCGTGCAGGTTTTCCTCGATCCAACAGTGGTCGGACCCTACACTCAGATCTGACGCCTGAGATCTATCCTCCTCTTCAATGCACTCTTCTTGTCTTTATTCATATTTGACGGCCCTCATGCTATCGGGATTTGTGAGCCCTTTACTCCTTGCACTTTAAAGAACGTTCAGGTTTTCCTCGATCCAACGGTGGTCGGACCCTACGCTCAGATCTGACACCTGAGATCTATTCTCCTCTTCAGAACCCTCTTCTTGTCTTTATTTAGATCTGACGGCCCTCATGCTGTCGGGAATTTTGGATGGGATCCAACGATTAGAAATGCTTCTTGGGCCTTTGATCATTTTGTCAATGTTGCGTTGCCTTCGATCATTCGATCTTCCTGGACTTATATTCTCTTTGACTGTTGATCATCGATGTTGTACTGAAGCCATCATCACTGTTGTACTTTCTAGTGTTGCCTTCGATCATTCGATCTTCCTGGACTTATCTTCTATTTTCCTGTTGATCATTGGTGTTGTACTCAAGCCATCATTATTGTTGTACTTGCCATCAATGAAAAGCTTACGCTACCTGTAAAACATACCAAACATCCTCTTCACTATCTCTTCTGATCTTATCAAGGTTTCTCTGTAGCTTCATCGAGGTTGCTCTACAACTTCATCGAGGTTGCTCTGCAGCTTCTTCCCAAAATACTTCTAGTGCCCGTTTGTTACATTCTTCTTGTATTCATGCCATCTCCATTGTTGTACTTGCCATCAATGACAACCTGTTAAACATTTCCAACAACAACTTCAATATCCACAATGTCTCCCAACCATTGATCTTGATAGATCATGATCAAAGTTATGCCGGCCTGATCTATCTAAATTCTTCGACAAGCTTAACTACCTTGTGCCACTAATAGAAATGCCACTCAACAAGACACACAAAGCTAACACATGGTCCAGTTAGGTGAGTGACATATGTCACGTTCTAACTGCATTTCCATATTACCAAGGTTCTTAACTCACTGACATGTGGCACACATCCCATGTGTCCACATCATCCCTAGTGATGTCAGTAGGCCACGCCACTCTGGGACTTCAAGATTCAAGAGATTTCACCTTAGCATACCCCATTTCTCCCAAACGTCAAATTCCCAAACAAGTCGATCTTCGGACACGCGTCTCCTTCGACGAACGATCTGGATTAACATCAAAATTCGACACTTTGTGAGTTTCCACTCTATTCACACCTTGTTTCTCCTGAATTTCGTATTCTCGAACTAGCTAACTTACCGACGCATGTTCCTTTCTTGGATTGATGGACAAGAAATACACGAAGTTCGCTTTGTCTTCTCTACACATGACCGAGAGCTATGACCTTGGCTTAACATTTGGGTGCTTATCTCACTTTGCAAGATCACTAGTCGTTCCTTAAGGAATCATGAATATCAACAACCACGAGTGATTGCAGAAAATCAACTTGCTCACACTTTAATTTCCTTCCTGATCTTCACATTGTGAAGATGCTCGCCTGTAGTGGGATCGATATCCATCGTTTATATGTTGATCTAGAAAGATCAATGACCTTGAGGGATTGTGGAGTCTCAACTTACTCTCGCTTAAATTTCCTTCCCGATATCTGCAATGGTTCCTCATCGTCGATCTCCCTTCCATGAGATCTGATGGTCATGACTTACTCTTCACTTGATCTGACGACTTATATTTCTCTCTCCCAGATCTAACGACCCAACACCACGAATGTTGTAATTTCTTTCTTTGTGGACATTTCTTAAACTTGTTACACTTCCTGTGTTTCCAAATATAGTTTAAGTGTTCTTTCAACGACCTTCTGACACTCTGTACCTCAAAATTCTCTAGACTTTCTACACCAAATTTATCATTCGTGGCCCATCCAATTTTCGGGTAGAAACTATGGGCTCTGAACTTGAATTTTTTCCATTTCGACAAAAAATATTTTCTGAAACTTTTGCTTCAGCTTCCACTAACCTGGCCCATCCAAGCTCAGTGTTGAAACCATGGATATGATACCATTTTTTCATGTCCACGACCATCATACCATTGTCGGGCAATGAAACTAGCAATTGTATCTTTGCTTTTCTGCTCTGATACAATTTTGTCACATCCCCGACCATCATACCCCTATCGGGAAATGCAACCAACAAATATATCTTTTCTTTCTCTAATACCAATTAGATAACAATTTTTAGAATACCCAGCCATAACCTGTTGGCCTATGCCACACATATATTCTTGTAGAGATATCATACACATCCATGCCACCTCGGTCAGTACATGCTACCTCATAGAAACGAAAATTATCATGTGCATGTATATAAACATAAAGAAACAACATATTATGCTAATACACAAATTAATGTGGAAATAATAGTAAGCCTACACATACAACATATATAGGCATTACTCATCAATTATAACACATGTACAAATACACAACATGTAAATGAACATAAAAGTGGTACTTATATTTTAATAGAAGACCATGAACTATGTGCAGACCTTCCATGAACCTCCCAGCCATAGACCATGTTGCTCATCACTCTCAGCAGTGGGTCACCCCCGAGATAGGACTAAAATCCACCTAGATAAAGGGATTCCTAGGCTTCGTTGAGGCTATGGTAACTGCACAGTACAATAGGAAGGATTTCCTCCAAGGAGTCACTTACACCCACATCTCACAGACTCTCATTCCCCACATTCATGTCCCACCGTAAGAGTGTACACCTTCACTGTCCAACAATCCATGGACTGCTACACCTCCCTTTCCTTGGGCTTCAGCAACAGGCCAGATCAATAATTCTCAGAGCTCTATAGCAGCTACTGGACTCCCTCTAGGAGAACTCACTTCTACAAGAAAACTCTCTCACAGGTCTAACAACCTAATTCTTCAATTAGAACAAACTCTCTCTCTCACCTAGAGAGAGTAGCACACAGGCCTGGCAACCTACTTCTTCAAACCATCTCTTAATAAAATACACCGATAGCACTTGGCTAACACAAAGGTGATGGTAACAACCGAAAACATGTAAGGACATAGAATATGGAAGCAATCCATCCTCATCCAAGGAACTGTGTTGACAACAATAGCCAACCACTAAGACACAGCATGGGCTCAGTAAAATACAAATGTGCCTGGCTTCACATGAACTACACAGGATATCTCAACGACTACAGGTTTTAGAGGTGCATGCATGTTCAAAGGTCGATAATGGAGGTCATGGCTTAGTGCGTGAGTGTGTGAGTGTCTAGGAAGAATGGTCAGAAGCTCCCAAAACAATAATAATTCCCACTTATAATTGCATGTGCATGAGCTGAAACATGGAGCTCACGAAGTGCATTCCTCTCCACTTGGAGTTTCTTCCTTTCCCAAACGGAACTTATGGTTATTGGGTTTATTTCCCAAACCTTAGTATTTTAAGGAATTAATAATATAATATTATTCCCTTAGAGGTAATCCCTCTAGCTTAGCCCCATTTCCTAGCCTCTTAGCCCCTCTTTCCCTACCTAGTGGAGCTTAGTCCCCCATTCTATTTTATCATGGATGGTCTACACGCAGTGGTGTATTTATATTACATATATGAGTATTTGCACATATACAATAATAGGAACACTAGCCTTTTCATATAGTCTTTCTGGTCTAATCATCACATAAGCCTCCAAGATTATTATAACTCGCCTCACCAGCCTATCAAACATATTTACAATTGATAGTTACAACTGGGGCTCTGCCTGGGGATATTACACTTAGGGAGTTTTGAATCTAGGTGAACTATGGGATAATCTGTTTTGGACATTACTGTTGTTCTTTCTGCTTCAGCCCATAAGTGCATTGGAAGATCTTGATTGTGAATCATAGTCTTTAATTCTTCCATAATCGTTCTATTATTTCTTTCTGCTACACCATTTTGTTGAGGATTATAGGGAGTGGTGAGCTCCCTCTTAATCCCGACATCTCTACAAAAGATTCCAAATTCATTTTAAGTGTACTCTCCTCCAATTTTTGACCTGAGTATCTTTATTTTCATTTTGTAGTGGTTTTCTACCAAGGCTTTTAATTCCTTGAAATTTCCAAGTACTTCATCTTTTGACTTCAAGAAAATAAACCCAAGTCTTATGAGACTAATTATCAATAAAGGATACATAGTATGCATACCCTCTTATAGAGGTTGATGGCATTGGACAACATACATATGAGTGGACAAGTTCCAAGATTCCTTCTGTTCTACTGTCACTCCTTGGAAAATGATTCTTTATGTTCTTTCCTTGTGCACATCCCTTGCATAGACCTTCATGATCAACCTTTAATTTTGGTAAACCTGTAACTACCATGCTTACATATGGTAAGGCTTTGTAGTTTATGTGAGATAGTATTCTATGCCAAAGTTCACAAGGAATTTCAATAGAGTGAGTCAAGGCTACATCTGAGTGACGTTTTAACTTGTACAAACCACATTCTTTTGTTCCAATAACAACTGCATATTCTATATTTTTTTCCTTTAGACCACATAATAACTTCACCATCTATGAATGCAACCATGAATCCTTTCTTATATATGGCTGAAATAGAAAGTAAGTTATTTTTAAAACCTAGTACAAAGAGTACATCCTTCATTCTCATAGGAGTTCCTAAATCAAGTTTGTAGGTGGCTTCTCCCATTCCTTTGATAGGGTACTGATAACCATCTCCAAGTGAAAAATTTTGGTGGAATTTATTTTATATAAGGCTGGAGAGAGTGTTCTTCTGACTTGTCATGTTCTTAGAGGAACCACTATCTATGAGTCAAGTATCCTCTCCAAGTGTCACAAATCCCGAGAGAGAAGAAAACAAAACATATTATTCAATATCTTCTTTAGTTAACTTCTTGGGTGGCTCATCATCTTCAGCTACATGGGCATGATGTCTTTTTTTATTTATCCTCTTGTATTCTTCCCTTCTGGAAGGACAATTCTTAGCAATGTGTCCCATTTAATCACAATGATAACATTGATAACAGGGGAAATCTTTTCCCTTTCTTTGACCCTTATAATATTTATGGAATCTCTTTGGAGAGTGAAATTCTTTATGAAGGTGGGTCTCCTTTTTAAAATGATAATTTTTATTTCCACCCTTAGTATGAGAAGATAGGGCTTGATCTTCATATCTTAATAGGACGACTTCTTGGTTGGCCACTCTTTCTTCTTCTTGAACACATTCTTCCCATAAACTATCAAATTGGAGTTTCTCTTTTCTTGTACAAATAGTTTGGATGAAGGCATCCTAAGGTATTTTGAGACCATTAAGATTTTTCATCACGAGTTCATCTTCATATAATTTGTCTCCAATTGCCTCTAATTGTTCCTTGAATTGAGAAACCCTAGAGAAATAGTCTTGAATTGTTTCTCCTTTTTGCATCTTTGTATTCTTGATTTGGCTTCTCAAGTTCATCTTCTAGTTTATTTTCTTTCCTTCATACATTATGGTTAAGGCATAAAACATATATTTTGGAGTATTCTTAGAAGACACTTGAGGGATCAAGTGGTCTTTAATGGAATCTGAAATTATTCGTTTAGCCTTAATCATATCCTTCTTGTACTTCTCTTTGGCTTCATTTTCTTCGGGTTCTGGTACATTTTCTTTTATAAATTTTTCAAGTTCATTATACTTAAAGAATGAATCCAATTATGTACTTCCAAGAACAAATATTTTCCACACCCTCTATCTTGTCAACAAGCTTGTTGCTTGCACACATCTTGACCTCGAGCTAAGAAAATGTCCAGAAAATGAAAGTGCTCAAAAAATTAAATTGAGCTTACCAAGAGATGCGTTGGGCTGAGACAAGTTTTTTGGCACTGACTGTTTTAGAAAATTCCAGTTTTTACCCCTTGAAATTGACTTGCACAATTTTGTACTGGTACCTCTGATACTGGTTCTAGCTTCCTAGTTTTCTAGTTTTCTGGTACTAGTCAAAAGTAGGGTTTTCCTTTCTGGACAATCTGGCCACTGAAAAAGTTTTCTCAAGATGCCAAAATATGTGCTATGGTAAGGCGCACTTTCCAAGATATTTTTTGTTCAAACATTCATCTTCAGTAAAAATCCCTAACTTTATTGTACAACAACAATGACATCTAGATACCTAGTGAAATATGCTATATTTAGTCAAGATTTGATTCCATGTTAAGTTTTTAGTGTTGTTATTAGGTTATTTCCAAATTACATGAGAATTCCAAAAAAATATCATAAAGAGGATTCATTGGAAGAAACACAATCACAAGGTACAAATTTTTTTATCCTGGGAAACCCTCATGGGGGAGAAAACCTAATAAAATCCCCCTCAATAACAGATTTCCAATACAATGCCAATACTGAGACCAAAACATCAAATATAAACCAAGATTGAGCATGCACCTCTCTTATCCTTCCTCCTCCAAATGCAACTTCCTTCAATATATGTGCACCAGATGAGTGAGAGTGAGTGTGTTCAAATGAGGCACCATCCTCACATATGAAAACAAGTTGAGGAGGCACTAGGGTTATGTATCTTCACTTGGTGGGGCCGACTTCTCCGAGAAGTGGTTAAAACCAGTTTATAATTATTAGGGGATGAATTTACAAATACCACTATACAAATACAGTTTAACCAATCCACAAAAGGGGATTTTCTCTTATATAAGACCTGACTTGATCAATCTGCAAAAGGGGATTTGATCTAGAATGTAATAACTCAAATATAATTAGAATATTCTTCGAAGTTACAATATTTCAACAAAAACAGATTCAAAATTCCTTAAAAAATGGATAGCCTTCAAGACTTGGCTCCTTTTCCTTGGTTGGATCTACCATATGGCTACATATATTTGGCACGCCTTCCTAAAATTTATTTTCATCTATGATGATAAAATCTCTTTGATGGATATAGGTATTGGAATACCTTGCATCTTCCTTGAATTTCCTTCTTCATCAAGGAATGTGATAGCCTTGTTGCAACAATCTAGGATAACACGATTCTTGTCTATCCAATTGTTGGAACTTTTTGGGCTGACCTGGGTTCCACTTTAGGTTTCCAAAAAACCCTTCAAACCATCAACCCTTCTAAAGACCAGAAGGAAAAACTACTCACAAAGTGTATAATGGAGTCTCACCTGAGAAGTCTTAAGGGTGACTGCAGGACCCAGATGTCTGCAGTCTTTGAAGGGAGTATTCTATGGGGATGAGAGACATTATTTATACCTCAAAACATATCATATTTATTATTCTATTACATAAACACATCATTATATCTTATATCTATCACTCAATAATCAGTTGCCTTCATTTAGGGTTTAGTCAATAGTAATTATCATGGTTACTTTGTTGTGCGCTACATTTTACTACTGATAGATTAATCCATTCATCATAACTAAAAATTTGCAAGAAATAACATAAGAATTCCACACAGAGACACAAAATTTACCGTGGTTCACCCCCCATGGGCTATGTCCACAAATATTTGGATGTCTTGGTTATTTTATTATTTTGCATCAAGTTTACAATGTTGTGCGCATTACATTTATTTCTCGCACCTGGAAGTCCTATGGGATAACCCTCATAGGCTGCATACTTCTACCCAGAGGTTGACAAGATCACATTAGCCTCCACATACCATGACCTTGTTGCGAGGGAAAAACTCTCTATGGCCAAGGGTAAACCACAACACACAGGTATGACTGCAGAAATCAACTCAAATCCATTTTATGCTATATAAACTAATGTGCAAGATAACAAAGAGGCGTACCTCGATCCAACGTTTGATGATGTTCCACCGTTGAGCACTTCGACCCAAAGCTTTATACCTGCAATAAGTTCTGAACAAACAAGCAAAGCAAGTATATAGTGATAATGTAAAGGGTTTAGCACATCATATAGAATAATACATTAATAAACATTACAAACATGCCCATGGATAATAATCGTATATTTTCACGATACCAATAGGACGGGAAAGGATTATTTCTATTAATAATTGATCAAGAGAAGTGTCAACATTACAGACTTCCGTGTTGGCATGGTTTGAAACCAAGAAACCAAGTTCCCTCCAGGTGGGTCTCCACCACTTCAATATTATACCAAAGGCAAGTTCAAAAGAGAGAGACAATGAGATTCTCTCAACAATAGGGAAAGAGCTTGGGGGTTGAACACTGTGTTCAGACTTGAGGGACAAAGGGATACAGACTCAATATGAAGAAATTTCTCTAGAGTAACTTTTCTCTCAAAGTTGAATTCTTTCTTTTCTTTTCCATAGCTCGAAATTGTGCTCTTATAGCCTTCAAAATGCAACTGAAGGGCCGAGTCGAAACGTTTCCAGTATATGGAAGGCCAAGGACCAAAGATATCTTTTCGTGACATGGAAAACCAACTCCATTTTTGTATTTTCTGGCAAAAATCCCGATGTATGCAGGCTTTAGTGGAGCAACCTACAAATACGCTTGTTGTATAGCTGATAGGGAATGTATATATGGGAAAATGTTTATTTTTAGCTATGGATTTGTCAAAAGGGGATGATAAGTATGCATAGGGAAATGGAAAAAGGACCTCTGTGCAAGATAGGAATGGTGAGGAAAATCTTGCTATAACAGATGCCCCCTAATGTGTGAGATCAGAGGAGTATCTGCGATGGCCAAAATACATTATAAATAACCTAGGAGTGGAGTGGTAGAGAATCAACTAGACGAACTCGATTGTTCATTACATTCTGTACCAACTTTGCATACATGGCTTCCAAGAATACAATGCAGATCCATGCGGAAAATATACCAAGTAAGTGTTTGTGGACATGAATAGGTAGATACAATTGCAGTTATATGACAAAAGCTATCATAGTCACGAACAGGGCCTAGTGAAACTAGTATCAAAATCAATCTGAAGATATCTATATACCATGGAGTACAATCTGATATCCCATGATCACTAAAGTCGAATAGGTGTTGGTCCAATGAAAGGGAAGCAATAACTTAGGAAAGTTGTGGCCACATAGTGATGTCTTCAAGTCTTCTACACTATCCGCCAAGGATGCAAGTCTACATCATGTGAATAAAGGATTTGAGGTCGAACATAATGAGACATCATTTGATTACCATTCATTCAGGTATATCGTTAACAAACATGATATAGCCTACCAATAATGAAAGTAGGTATCAAGGCACCGAGTACATTCCTACAAGTTTGAATAAAGGAGTCAGTGTCGAACACTTAAGAAATCCATTGATCAGGAGACATTTATGTATTCCCATCTTCAATGGCGAGAGAGACTACCACTAATGACTGCAAGCCTCAAGGTACCCATAAAATTCTAGGTCTCGTATCCAAAATAGATGAGATGAAGTCGATGGAAAGAGACCCACTGAGAGGAGAGCATTAAGGCATCTCTCATCAGTCAGCATGAGGGAAAAAGAAGGAGCTTCATGATTTGGTGGAGATCAGACGAAGAACATGTTCACAAACCAACAACCTTGTTCATCTTTTACATGTATCAAATGCAAACGGTACATGAAAAAGACCCTCTGAATAGAAGCCAATGATGAAAATTGTTGACAAAGGCAAGGAAACCATCGATAAGGCTAATGGAATCCAAGGCACTGCATGAATCCCAAAGTGTGAATAGATGTCTTGTTCTCGAACACAAGGGAAACCACCTAGTCAATGACCAATGATGAAATGTCGATTGTTAGGTTCAAGGTGACCTACCGATGATGTAAGTAGGGCCAGGGTGCGTGATAAGACCATAGTATCATGTGATTCTGAGACAAACTAAGGGTATGGCCAACATGAAAAGTCAAGATTTCTGAGGAGTGGTTGACACAGGTTGTGATAATTCCTTTGAACAAGAGCATGAGAGATGTGGTTGACTCCGAGAGCATAGACTCAATGATGTGATGATTATATGCTGAAGGCATCAATAACGTTCTGTATAGGGACTGGAAGAGTAACCAATCAGTAGAGAAAAATCTGTAATGGGATCATCTTCCTAAGGCCATGCTAAAACCCAAAATTATGATGACACAAGGACTCAATAATTTTGTGCTCTGTTAAAAGGAGACACGACTACTGCTAATTATAATATAGTACTCCCTTCTCTCCCGTATGTTTTTGTTTTTTCATAACAAATGAATGGTATGATACAAAGGAGGAAACAAGTGTTGCAAGTAAGAAAAACTAGTTCCATTAGTGGAACATACCTATGCTTAATGAAATGAAATACATGTGGGAGATGGACACTTGCAGTGATTTTTCCTCCAGGGTATAGGGTGTCAAATTGAAAAGGATATAAATAAGGATCTTCTTGGTTGATGATGCAAAATTTCTTAGGCAATGGTTTATAATGAAAAGCGAGAACTAGTGAAAGGCTCAATACTGCAAATGAGGGCATGAGATGCAATCCCAACTTAACGCCAAAAAATATCCTTTTTATGTCGTGTAATCTACTTGGTGTGAAAAGGGGGTAAACTTGTGCCAAATAGATATCTTTTGAAATCCAATTTACGAGTGTGAAAAAGACAAGTTCACTCGGAAATATTTTTCATTTTGGATAACGAGTCGGAAAAGAGATTAACTAAGACTCATGACCTTTCAAATCCAATTTAACAAGTGTGAAAGGGACAAATCACTCGACAATATTTTTGGTTTTTAGACGAGTCGGAAAAGAGATTAATTAAGACTCATTTTATGGAGTCCGTAGGGAATAAGGCGCATGTGCATGAATGAGAAATGAGGCTCATTATAAAGTCATGTATCAAGTTATAATGGAATCCTAGTCCTAAGAAAAAACACGGTATGGGCACCAAATGACAAATGGGATCTAAGTAGGGCACCCATGTTTGGTAAGTCTCTACCATTTATTAGCGACATTTCTTATAACAGACAGATGGTTTAGTGTCGCAACAAATGGGGTCGTACCTAAGGCGTAAAAAATGAGGTAGTCAAAGGATAATGCGAAAATGCATGATGGAGTGGATACCTATCCTATATGCTAGGTTATGAAAATACCTACCCAAGGTGACGAATGACCAATCATGATGTTGAAATCCACAAGAAAGATGAGTTGAAACAACAATGACCTAGCTCAAAACCATATTTGAATTAGTCCATTAGGTTAAAAAATAGCATGAAACTACATAAAGTGGGTAAAAATAGCTTATAAATAGTAATAAAATAAAAAATTACAGTATCATTTTGATTTTTACCCAAATAGTGCAATTTGCACCAAAAATACCTCCAAGATTCAAATGACGATTGTGGGAGTATCGACAAACGAAATCACGAACCATCTAGATCAAGTAACTCTTCATCTCATCCTCTTCAAATTCAATGGATTACATTTTTTAATTAGGTTCCAATTTTTTAGTTTTTGAGGGCGTAAATTAGGATTTTCAGTGTACATGGGTCTCCTTTGTTAGAGTCTCATGTACGATGACGTATACACCCCTGTGTGAACTAAAAGGCACGTTTATCAATCCCTACACGCAAATGTGTATAGAGAAGGTCGCGTATAGGTATGAAAATGGCCAAAAAAGGGTGTTTAACTCAAAAAATTTGATTTGATTTAGCAGGATGGTCCTGGAATGGAGAGAGAGAGAGCATGAGGAGGTGGATGCAGCTTTTGAACAAGATTCGGTGGCTCAAGCAGCTCTAAAAATATGTGGTTTGTACAATTTTTGGGCTCTCAAAGGAATGAGGGCTCAAGTGAGGTTATTGGAGATATTGGTGAGTTACTGGGACCGTAATAGCGAAAGATTTATCCTCAATGGACAACCACTGAGGATCGAAGTAGAGGACATATACTTCTTTACTGGTCTATCCCGCTGAGGGGAGGTTGTGAACCTTGAGTCACGTGGAGCAGGGAGTGGGATGAAGATCAAAGAGTATATAGATGCCCAAGGTGGGAAGTCAAGTCCCCGTCCAGGCAATAAGTAATCTTAGTTTGAACATCATAGTGCTTGTGCTTACTAGGATCATGGGTTTGGCCACGTTGCATCAAGCATCGATGCCATTGATGTTTTACACAGTAGAGTGTGCTAGACCCACTGTCTACAACTGGTGTACCTCACTGCTGACCAATATGAAAGGTCAGTTGACAGGGTGCAAACAAGGTAGTAAGAGAAACTTTAGGTTTGCATTTATTCTTTGCAGCTTCTTTTTCAAGTGGATTCTAGGTCTAGGACCTAGAGTGGAGGTTCTTCCTAGAAGACCACATGATCCAGCCATGGTATTGTGGATTGAGGTCATGAGACAGTAGGGGGGAGGTAGGGTGACCACACCCTACAATGATGATTTTTTATTCTGGTGGCGGTGACAGATCATTGTGCTCGACAACTATCCCTATGCAGGGATTGAAATTTGAGGAGATCCTGATATGCCACTTCCACCAGGGGCTGCCTATGGTGATATAGGTAACAAAATATATTTTTTAAATATTTCATTTTTTTTTATTTTTGTATTTAAGGAACACAAATATTTTTGAGATGGTGTTTGAGTATTAACTAGACACTTGTGTAATCACAGATGTGGATCCACGATGACCAGAGGTGGTGGGAGGAGAAGCGAAGAGAGTCTTACAAAAAGTGCAGGGAAACCTGTCTCATTTGACACAGAGGATTCCTATGGTTCAAGTAGAGGATCTACCTGAAGCCATAAAATGACATGTGGTTGGTGTACCTAGAGAATGGGTAAGACTCTTTTGGTGTCTCACAAACATTGTGGTTTTCTACCATGAAAGACATCCAACGCCACAGGTGTAGATGTTGTGGGATATGTATACCGGATGTATATGTGTATTGAGGGTTTTAGCCCCAATTTTGTAATATGAACACCATATTTTGAAATATATAAAAAAAGGGATCTTCGCCTTTACTTATATCTTACAATGTATACATTGATTTAATGGTTTTATTTGATTTATTAATGTGACAAATGACAATCTAAAACGTAGTTAGCATAGGCATCAAACACATGATTACAACTCCTAGGAATGTGATAATATGTAATAAAATTAAATTTTTGTTCTAAAAGACGTACTCGTAGGAATCAACGGAGTAAAGTAGGATCACGCACGCGATAATGGTTGTTCAACTAACATACTACTAACTAAGAATCCAGGCGAACTTCTAAAGAGTGAATGCCATGTGAGATAGCATTGCGCAAAAGTTCTATGACGATGCTATATTCAGCCACATTATTTGTGGATGGACCTAGGCATGCACCACCTGAAGACACCAGCAGACCCTTGGGTGAGTAAACCACCCAAGAAGAGGAAGCCAAGTTCCATGTATGATGATTGGCTCCATCTATGAATCCTAGGTAGACCAAAGATTCCGTTGACATCTGCCAACAAAGGGAAAACTCAATAAGCAAGCTAAAGAAAAATGAAAAGGAGAAAAGAGACATATATACACTAAATTTACATTAGTATACAAAGAGTTCCACGCAAGCCTAGGGCTCAAGCGTAGTACCTTTTCAAGTAGAGCCCATTTATGGGCTCGACCAACTTATTCCCTTCATAATATTCTAATTCATAGGCTCTTTTTTCTAGGACACGTTGTACTATGTAAGGACCCTGCCACATGGGTTCAAACTTGCCTGCCCCTAGCGGATCTTTGGATTGGTCATATAAGAGAACCAAGTCACCCTCAACATACAATTAGGGATAATCAGACTTGTTGTACTATACCTTGACACGTTTCTTGTTTGCATTGATAGCCGTAAAGGCATCTCGACACTGCTCATGAAGACTCTCTACATGCACAAGGCATCGATCTAAATATGAAGTGTCAGGTAGGAGGTCGACTACCAACTTGAGAGAAGGTATTTCACATTCAACATGAAGGATAGAATCCACACTGTGCACTAACTAAAAAGGGGGAAAAACGGTGGAAGTCTTAACCAAGGTTCGGTATTCCCGAAGCGTGGGATATAGCATGATGTGCGAATTGGAATTACTCTGACTGACAGTTTTTTGCAAAATGATATTGAGAGACATGTTGACGGCCTCTACTTGCCCATTTTCTTGGGGGTAATAAGGGGATGAATGATCCTGTCTAAACCCCATCTTAGATGTTATTTCTACCATCATTTCATTCTGAAAGTGACTGCCATGATCAGTGACAATATCACTTGGGATACAGAACCAGGCGATAATTTGGTTGAACACGAAGAAGGTTGCAGTCCTCCCATCAGATTTTATGGTAGGCATGGCCTCGAACCACTTAGTAAAGTAGTCGATGACCAAAATAATGTGTTGATTCCCCCCAGTCGAAGTTGGGTTGAAATCGACAAAATCTACCCCCCACTTGGTGAAGGGACTGACGATGATGACTGGGTGAAGAGGGGTTGGATGAGAGCACATTTTCCAAGTGAACACCTGGCAGGCGTGACACTTCTTAACTTCTTCGATACAATCTTTAAAGATAGTGGGCCAGAAATAACCGGATCGCAGGATTTTTTGGGTTGTCACAAGCTCGTATAGGTGACCACCACAAGCCCCTTTGTGGCAATCGTTTAGGACTAACTCAGCTTCCTCATGTGTTAATCCACAATGCAAGATATTGTCTACTTCTCGACGATATAAAGTGTCACCGACGATGGTATATTTTTTGTCTTTGTATCTAGCATGTCGTCGATCATCTCATGAGAGATGCTGAGAGAACTTCAAGGTTTGAAGATATCAAACAATGTCTCCATACCAGGGATTGGATGACAAGACAAGGAAAATGTGTTCGTCTACGAACAAATCGACATAGATAACATCCTCGTCTAATCATGGAAAATCAGATATTAACTTTGCAAAAACTAGTGATTTCTTGGACTTGGTCGAAGTGAAGTCGAGATCGAATTCTTGTAAGATGACAATCCATTTATTTTATTTTCCCCTGATTATACGTCTAGTAAGGAATTATTGAAAAAAATTGGCATCAACAACCACCGTAGTCTTGCAAATTAATATATAGTGACGTAAGCGTTGAACTGCGTGAACGACAACCAAAGATAGATTTTCAATGTAAGAGTAATTAAGATCAGGATCGACTAAATTTCGACTGAGATAGTAGATGACGTGATCATGGAGCGCATCATCCTCTTGAAATAGAACCATACCGATCGTCTCTGCAGATACGACAATATACAATAGGTAATCTTTACTGTAATAAGGTGATTTTAGCAGAGGGGTCGATATCAAGGCCTTCTTCAAAGCATCAAAAGACTCCTGGGCTCGCTCATCCCAGATAAAGGGGGTGTATTTCTTCAAGAGGCGCATGAAACCCTTAGCAATATTGGCATAATTCATCATGAACCGACATAGAAAGTTAGATTTTCCCTTTAAAACTTGAAGTTCCCTAATTGTTTGCAGGGAAAGCAATTGAAGTATTGCCTCAACCTTAAGAGGATCTACCATGATCCTGGTCTCGGAAAATAAAAACGCTAAGAGACGACCAGACTTAACGCAAAAGATGCATTTATGAGGGTTTAAGCAGATTCTATAGTAACGACATCTTTCAAAAACTAGTCGAAGGTGTATAACATGATCCACTCTCTTGCGAGAGTGAGCAACAAGATCATCTAGGTACGCTTCGACTATGTGCTTGAGATAGTGAAAAGTGAAATTCATGGCACATTGGAAGGTTTCTCCGACATTTTTAAGGCCGAAAGGCATTTTTCAGTATGAAAAAGTACCCCAAGGACATATAAATGTCGTCTTGTGTTGGTCCTCATGTTTGATCTAGATTTGGTTATAACTCAAAAATTCATTCATAAAAGAAAATAGTTCACTTCCCGCACACTCATCGAGAATCTGATCAATGAAAGGTGTGGGGAAGTTATCTTTAGGACAAGCCTTGTTCAGGTCATGAAATTTCATACACACATGAATGGTTCCTTGATTTTTATTTACGGGAACGGGATTGGATACCCATTCGGTCAAGGGAACCGGGTAGATGAACTCGGCGTTAAGCAGATTCTCCACCTTTGCCTTAATAGCATGGGCCTTCCTAGGATTCACAACTCTAAGACATTGTCAAACTGGTTTATCATCTGTATAAGTTCTAATCTCATGTTTGACAATCTGAGGGTTGATCCCTGGCATCTCTTCATATGACCATGAAAACACATCTCAAAATTCTCTAAAGAGATCGGTGTAGATCAAAATTTCTTCTGGAAAACAATCCACACCTATATTTATGTTCTCAATCTTTCCATGGGTACAAGAGATATCGATCGATATGATAGGATAAATACTCGCCATATTTCCTTCCACATAAATGTCGTGCATATCAAGTGGAGCTACGGCATGACCGACTGTCTCACTCAGGGTAGACCAAAAGTCATCTTGCTCAATTTTTTCAAGACTTGGGAGAAAATAAGATCGATGATGCATGTCATCCCAAGGTCTCTTGGAACCATTCATGGCTTCAAGGATGGATTTATCTGAAGGAAAAGTCTCATCTAGGAAATCATGCGAACAAGATAACGAGGTGGCCCATACAGGCCTATGAACTGGATCCTCCTCATTCGTCTGCGAGGTAACATGATCAAGATCAACGAAAGATTCAAAAACATCTTGATACACAATCTCTTCTTCCAATAGTAGCATGGAGATGCCAGCATGTAACTATCCTTCACACGACGAGGTTAGAGAAGTTAGGGTCCATGGATCACTAAAATAGGAAGTGCGGAAAGGAATGGACCTCCCTGCAAAAGAGGGCCTACTAGACATGGAATAAACATGGTGAATTGATGCTGAGAATTCAAAAGTACCCATGAGGGAATAATACATTCTGACACTGATATTCTTAGTTTCTAGCTGATAGTTGTCGATCACGAGGATCGATGGTCCAACATATGCATTATGAATAGAGTATGCAAAGTATAACTGGTCGATAGTCACGATATCCCCTAGATGAGGAAAACAAAGTACACAGAAGATGGACGATACGATAACAACCATAGAATAGGTCCAATTGCGACCTAGTAATAGGTTATAATCGAGAGGTGCATCAACTACCTCTACCTCCACCTCTACCATCTTCCCACCTAACTGGACCAGAAAGGTGGGGAGAATACCATGAGGGCAGAAGGTATGACCGTCGAATGCAGTCAACATGTTCGACGACTTGGAAAGGGTCGGAGAACTAAGAGCTTTCCAACAGACCAGGGACATCATGCAGGTGGCATCACCTTCATCAATGAATGCTCATTTGATAGTATAAATGGAATAATCCACATGCATTTGGAAAGACACATTGTAAGGTAAGCGAGGCTTCACATCCGTGACGTCAAACTTGATAATTTTCGAGCCACTAGGTTCTAGAGCTCATAAGGAAGAGAGTAAGGAATTCCTCTGTGATGGACACGTCTAGAGTACCTCCAAATCCAACATCGTGCAATGGGTTTGGCCCAAATCCTCAACAATAGAGTAGTTATGGGTGGCTCTAGCATTAGGGTTGTGGATAGAGTGCTTAAGTACTCCTTTCAGAATACGAGGTGGTGGCTCTAGTTTCTCAATCTGTAAGTTTGTATCTAGAGGGGGAGGAGGAGCTTCTAGACTGGTAATAGATTTTGAAGAGATATAATATCGAGAGTGAGTGGCTATATATATTTTCATGTTGACCATATTGATACAAACATGGTCGCCATCTTGCGATGGTGGGATTTGACTTCCACCAGACACATTTCCGGCGTTCGAAGAGCTCAAGGCTAAGTGTTGGTTGTGTGGAAATGGATTCATCAACCCAGCGGGCAGTAGATTTAAAAGCCTCACAGCCTCTGTGAGTTTGGGGAATAAATGTGTAAGGTGGTCATCGGTACAAATTTTGCAAGGAAACTTCACCTTACGTTTCTCTTTCTTTCCCTCTCCAACATTATCATTCTATCTCCCATTATTGTCTTTGTCCTTAGGTTTATTTTTATTCTTCCCACCCTTACGATTGTTTTGACCTTTCCTTTCATTCCCATCTAGTTTCTAGTCACCATTTGGGTTCTTCAACGATTGCATGGAATGTACATCCATCGATTGGGTGGGTTTGGAGGATGCAGATGAAGCTAACCCTCTGGCAGAATTCATTGCCGAGTCTGTGGACTTTACATTGGTGGACCCTACAATGCCATCGACATGAGGTCCAAGATTTTGTCTAGGATTGTGATTTGGTCGTGGTGCATCTGAAAGAAGGTGATATAACATCCCAGACTGAGCATATATCAAATCGATTTGTTGGGCTTTAAAGATAGCTTCTTCCTCATTGAAGACCTCGAAAGTAGCAACATCCTTCGAGATAGGAGGGTGCAAATACTTTAGGAACCATTCTAGAAGAAAGTTTGAGGGTATAGGAGTCTTAATCAACTTCTTCTGTCTACGCCATTCTTGGATATGATCCAAGATGTGAGTGTCGGTACCCTGGCGTAGAGTCAAAAAAAGTTCAAGACCAACATTGTAACGAATGGGAAATTGAAAGTGGTTGAGAAAGGTTAGCACCAACTAATGGAATGATTTGTATGTCCCCTTAGGTATCTCAATGTACCATTGTGACACAACTCTAATGAGAGTGCGTTGGAATGATCGTAATCTAATAAAATCATGGTTTAGATAATTCGATGAGCACCAAAGGTGAAAAGTGGTGACGTGATCACCAGGGTATTCACCATTATTACCTTCAAACTTTGGAATGTCTGATGGAATTTTGGTGGGGATAGGGGGCCATGTGGGATCATGACTCACTGGGTTGTTCATTAACCTACACAATTTTGGTAGATTAAGCGTGGCCAGAAAAGGGAGACGGGGTTGCGACATCTAGCCCCACCCTCCCGAGAAATATTGTGTGTTGGGAACTGCATTCCATCCAGGATTCTGGTAAGGACCAAAACCCTATCCACAATAATAAGGACCTCATCTGGGATGATTTGTATAAGATGGGTTGGGCATCATTCCAGCAGGAATGTTCTGATAAGGATTATGAAAATTGCCCCCAATCGGATTAGATCCGAGATGAGGGTTTTGAAAATTGCCCCCAACCGGATTGGATCCAGGTTGGGGGTTTCCCAAAGTGTAAGAATGACCTCCTCCAAGTGGGAATCTGAAGGATTGAAGAGGAATTTGCATCGAGGGGATAGGGATGTAAGGCAGAACTTGTCCACCAACTGGGTTGTTCCATCCAGCTGCAGAAGGATTAGACCCAAGGTTAGGAAAAGGGACACTTCCTAAATTAGGATTTGTTTGGGAAATATGAGAACCACCAAATGGAAAAGAAGTGTAAGGAGGTGCAGTTCCCCCAAGTCCAAGGCTATCTTTGGGGCCATAAGCTGGGATGGAAGTTGAAAACTGCAACGTGAAGTTAGGAATACCATAAGAAAATGGACTAGAAGCCATAGGGATGGACTAAAACCCGATGAGTGACCGAAACCCCCAAAAGGGTTTGATGCAAGAGATGAAGCATTAACTACGGGTCAAGCCATAGTACTGGTATAAGCCTTTGGCATTGCAACTATAGTGGTTGCATGAGTCGAATGGGTGCCATTAACTATAGTGGGTATGGGAGTTGAAGAACTCCCAGTGTTCTGAAGACTAGACTCAGTAATCATCCTTGTGGAACCACAAGTCTGAAAGGTGGATGTGTGTGTACCACTTCTACAAACTCTACACCTTTTAGAAGGAAAGAACTCAAAATCTGGTGGTAACTGCAAAAACCGACGGGACCAGAGGGTAGGTTGGTCCGATTCCACAATGACTTATGACTCTACAAAATGCAAATATATCCTAAGTCCAACTAGTAATCAAAGAGCATATCAAAAATTCAAACAACCAATATGCATGAAAATGGGCTAAAGTGGTTGAGTGGCCTCCCTCGCTAAAGAAGGTATGCCTCGTCCAAGAGGGACTTGAGACTCCCTACTAAAGTTTAGAGGTAATAGAATCAACTATAGATATCCTCATGGGCTTAACAACCAGTCGTTCAGATACCCCCGGAGAGGTAATCCTCCATAAAAGATGTGTGTTGTTCAACCTCTATCTGACGTAGGATACAAGCAGATTAACCCTTGCAAGTAACCTATGAGATGCCTAAGTCAAGTAACTAATAAACCATTGTATAATTGATGCAAAGGTGAGCAGTCGTAAGTCCGGATCACCTTATGGGAAGGGTATAAAATATTGAAACCTTGAAAGCACCACTTCTCATAGAGGTATGGGTACTAGCAAGATCCCTAAATACAAATAAATCCACAAAAATATCTCTGATGCTAGGCGAGCATCCAGGGGTTATCCCTTCAACTAACTTCGCACGACCTTATGATTAACTCCAGTGTGAGCGAATCCTCCTTATGTTACCAATTATACAATGGACTTCTCAACTCCTTGTCTCAGACACATATGTTGATTTAATTTCCTTGGAGAAGTTTACTCACAAAATCCTATTCCAAGGCACTAAATCCTAGGCTAGTTTGTGCACCCTAGAAATAAAATCATGACTAATAAATTTTAGTTTAAAGCATAAATTTTATTGGCCGTGATTACTCAAAGGGGTATGGTAGTGAAACTCATGATGTTATGACTCTGCAAAAGATAAATATGAATATAATGCAAAGTCTACCTTTAACTTTTCAATGAATGATATGCTAATAAAAACAGTGCAATTTCAATCTCAACTCTGAAATTCAAAAGTAAAATGTAATATTTCGCTAAAAGTACTAAGCTAATGATAAAGGTTCAAAGACAAAAATGTTAACCAATGCAAAATGCCTATTTTTTTTGTATTTTCAATATATTAAAGAGAAAATGCATGGACTGAAAAGAAACCTGATATATAAATTCTACTGTGTATAAACGAAATAGCTCAAGTAGAATACCAAGAAGCCAAGAAAATAGCCCAGGGTCCAAGGACAAACCAAAAAATGAAAAACAATGAGAAAGACTATGCCCATAAATTCAACTCCCAACGGGCTTCTTGTCAATCCAGAGAAGCTCAATAGGCACTACAGAGACCTAAGAAGGCTCAACAACCATCAAAACTTGCCCAACAATCACTAAACCAAGCAAATAAGAAAGGAAAAGTGGTATACACGACTTTTCAGGAAAATAGTGCATATATATGCAGCTTGTAGAGAGGCATAATGTGTGTGTACGTGACTGTCAAGGAAAAAGGAGTGTACAGGCTTTGAAACAAGGTCAGGCAAGGGAAAAACGACTGAAAACTCAAACTCAGAGTGAAAAAAATCTTCCAAGCAGTGATACGACAAGAAACACAAAGGAAAAAGAGAAATGCAAGAAGGAAAAGTACTTCAACCCTTAGAAGGAAGATCTCTCCCCAATGGAGTTGCCATTTTTGTTACGAGGGAAAAACTCTCTATGGCCAAGGGTAAACCACAACAGACAAGTATGACTGCAAAAATCAACTCAATTCCATTGTATGCTATATAAACTAATGTGCAAGATAAGAAAGAGGCCTACCTTGATCCAACGTTTGATGATGTTCCACCATTGAGCACTTCGACCCAAATATTTATACCTACAATAAGTTCTCAACAAAAGCAGTATATAGTGATAATGTAAATGGGTTAATACATCAGATAACATAATCTATTAATAAACATTACAAACATTCCCATGGATAATAATGATATATTTGCACGATACCAATAGGACGGGAAATGAGTATTTCTATTAATAATTGATCAACAAAAGTGTCAACATTACAAACTTCATTGTCAGCATGATTTGAAACCAGGAAACCAAGTTCCTTCTAGTTGGGTCTCCACTACTTCAATCCTCTACCAAAGGCAAGCTCAAAAGAGAGATACAATGAGATTCTCTCAAAAATAGGGAAAGAGCTTGGGGGTTGAGCATTGTGTTCAAACTTGGGGGACAAAGCGATGCAGACTCAATATGAAGTAATTTCTCCATAGTAACTTTTCTCTCAAATTTGAATGCTTTCTCCTCTTTTCCATAGCTTGAAATTGTGCTCTTATAGCCGTCAAAATGCAACTGAGGGGCCGAGTCAGAATTTTTCCATTATATGGAAGGCCAAGGATAAGAGATCACTTGTCGTGACATGGAAACCCATCTCCATTTTTGTATTTTTTGGCACAAATCCCAATGTACATGGGCTTTAGTGGAGCAACCTGCGTATACGCTTGCTTTATAGCTGATAGGGCGTGTATATGTGGAAAAATGTTTATTTTTAGCTCTGGATTTGTCAAAAAGGGATGATAAGCCTTCATAGGGAAATGGAAAAAGGCCCTCTATGCAATATAGCAATGGTGAGGAAAATCTTCCTATAACCGACTTACGACCTTACCCTCGATTACAATTCTTGATCTAATATACCTTTTCTATTTTCAATACTCCCTCTCTCTCTCTCTCTCTCTCTCTCTCTCTCTCTCTCTCTCTCTCTCTCTCACTGTCTGTCTGCATGTATCTTCCACTATCTCACAAAAATATATTTATATTACAAAAATGGGTTAGTTAACCATTACAAAATTGACCAAAACCCTAACCCACTAACCCTAGGTAGATTATATTTGTCCACTTTCTAACTCCCTGATCACATCTGGTCCAAAATCTAATCATTTTCCTCGTTGATCTGCATCTTTCTTCCTTTCTTTGACTTTCTTGGTTTCCTGGCATTATTTCTCCAAGTTTTCTAACACTTATTCTTTGGTCCATTACCTAACTTCCTTCATTAATTATCGCGTCTTTCCATAATATTATATTTTCATCCCTATATTTATCAACATTTCCTCGAATTTTGTTCCAAAATGGTCTGTGCCAATAGGCCCCCAACAGTAACTTGTGGCTCCTCCTAAGCCACTCAAGTAGTGTGTTCTTCCTGTACTGACTTCTCAAGCACTTGAAACCTGTTTGTAATTTACTCAACTTAGGATTTTATATGTGTGTTATTTTCTGTTATAATCTCCACAGTCTACCCAGTAATGTGTTCCTTCAATTGTTCCCCACTCTCCAAGCCAACTTGTTCAATTTGGCCCTTTGTTGTGTCAATCTCAGTGAGCATTTTTTCTACTTCTTCTTGTAATGGTTCTAACCGAGCCTTCCTTGACTGCTTACCTAATTGTATGGACTTAAGCTCTACTTACAAATTCTTCATATCTTTTGCACATTTCAGTCTATCAGGTATTGTCATAGTTTTCCACTTCTGCTTCAATTCTTGAATCACAATATTTATCCCTTCTTCTTTTTGTTCCAACTTCTAATGTTTCTCATCCTCCTGAAGGTTTGTCCATAGTTGCACACTCTTATTTTAAATCTTTGTTATTTCTTGGATTAGGAGTGTAATGATTCCTCTATGATCTATAGCCTCTGACTCTCTTTGGATTCTTACTTCTGGTGGACTACTAGGTACTAAAAGTTCTGTTAGCTCTGTAATTTGGGTTATGTAAGTCTCCATAGTTTGTTCCATTTTCTCAATTTTATCCTCTGTGGGTATATTCTCTCCTTGTGCGTTATTAGAAATGGTTTTAAATAATTCTTCAAATTGCTTCTCTATTCTTCCAGCACTCTGCTTTGTTTCATCCCTCTCAAACTTCACTTGGTTAAGAGTTATCTCTAGTGTATTATTTATTTCCTTGGTTAATTGTAATCTTGTGGCATCTACATGGGCCCTTGACTAGATTTTTTGCACGACACTTATATGTATTTTTTACAACGATTTAGTTCGAATATTGGGCAATGCCAAGTCCAGATGATCTATATCCTTCAGTTTCCTCTACGTTGTATCTTCATCTACCTGCAACATCCCCTGGTTGATATGGAAATTTTCACTCCCCATAACTATGGTCTGCACTGTCTTATGTTCTGGAAGTATTATTTCTTGAGAGGTTTGTTGTTGTTGTGCCTAATATTTTTGTTGTGCTATAGTAATTTGAAACTATTCCAACACATCTTTGACCTCTGTCAATTTCTTCACTATTTCCTCCCTCTGCTTCTTAGCATCATACAAGGCTTTTGTTGTGCGATCCTGCACTTTTTCTGCTACTAATTATGCATCATTCTTTGTAAGTGTAAGTTGAAGAATTTCCTTATGTGCCTTCATTTTCTTGCATTGTCTAGTTATATGCAACACTATTACTTTCCTTTGTAGTGTCTCTATCTGCACGGTTTGAGTAGGCATATCCAAATATGAGAAATTTCCACCTCCTATTCCCTCATGCATAGGAATATTGGTATCAGTCTATGTTCCTCCATTTATTTTTTCTACCCACTCATTTTCCTAAGTTGAATTCTTTAGTAAAGTGTTATTCTACCTTGGATTTTTAGTTATTGTGCTACCCCCTATTTATTTTGTGCGCTCTATATCTTTCCTTGTGTTTTTTGTTGGGTTGGTTCACTATTGTGAAGGTCCAGTCTGTAATTGTTGTTTAGATTTTGGTACTTTCTTTGAGACTAATGACACCTTCCATTCTTCAATTCAATCCTTCATATCCCATTGTACTTCTTTCCCTCTGACACAATATCTCAACTAAAACCATTCCTTTTTAGGATCCTTCTTATCCTAGATCCATATGTTATGCCTTGAAGCTTGAAAATTGGTTATTCCTTGAAAATTGGTGTTATTTTCCATGTGTTTTCCAACTTCTCCTACATATTATCATAGTTAATGGAAAAAATGCTAGCATTACCCTTCCTTTTTATTTATATCTCAAGTATACCACAAGGATGCGTATTTTATTGCACGGCATTTCCCTGGCCTCTGGTAAAATCCACTATACTTTGGTTCTCCCTATCCAATCAATTCTATCAATATGATTAGCCATGGATAATGAAATTATGACTCGAGTTGTGGCACACCCTTGAAATCATCCAAAAACAAGTTTACTAGATATGGGGCCCATGTAAGTAGACTTCCCTTTGCACAGTGAGTGGTTGCTAATATTACACCTATAGGGGCTTCCTCTTTATGGAATTTTTCTCAAGAGTTTGCATGCTATCATTTTTCTCGAAAACCTAGATGTTGGTTCATTTCGTTGTTTAATAATCATTCCCCTAGATTCTCTGTTAGTCCCATATTTATTATTTATCTCATCTGCTATGGATTTTTATTTTGTTTTGTCATCCAAGTATTGCTCTGGTTTTTATCCATCTATAGGTAATCCTATAATTTCATCAATTAGTTCCACATATATTGATCTAGGTCTATCCATCCATAATATTCCTCCATGTACCTGTGCCAATAACTGCTTGAAGCATGCATTCACGTCCTTTCCTCTTTCAAAGTGAGGAATCTCCAACAGGTTCATAATTCATGTGTTGTATAACCTTGCAATCCATTGTTTTGGCTCCAGTATGGGATCTCCTAATTGACCTTCTCCTTTAATTTCCATCTAAACTTGTTGCATGAAATCAAGAAACTTCCCCATGTTTGCAACATCATGGTTAGCATACTTAATATTATTAACAAATCCCAACATGTCATCAAGTATTTCAACTCCTTCAGGTATCTACGGTAGTGATAGTGTGATTTCCTTCTGCTTGCTTAGGTTTTTTAGTATTGCAGGTTTTTCCCTTGTATTATTTTTCCCTACTAATGGACCTATTATTTCCATTTGGTTCTCTTCCTAATTTTCATTTTCTTCTTCAGTTTCTGTGTTCTGTTGGTTTATAATGTCTTCAAACTGTACTTGTTCCTCCAATTATTGCACTTTCTCTATTGCAAGGTGTTTCACTTCTTCTGGTCGTTTCCTACACTCATTGAATTCTATTTGTTCATCATCTTCCTCATTCAGTTGTTCTTATGGTTTTGTAGCTCATAACCTAATTTGTTGCATGTGGTTTTTCTTTGTGCTAGGGTTTTTCAGTTCGCTTCATGAATCAATGTCCATTTGTTCTACTGTCGGGTTTTATTGGTTCTTCTCTTCTACGATAGTCATACTAACTGGTTCGATTAATCAGGATGAACTGGTGTCAACATCCACAAATCCTTCATGATATTTTTTGTTTTCTCCATTGGATGCTATGTCTTGTGAAGACCTCACGACACTTCATGTTTTCCTTGTGAACCGCCTAGAATCTTCAAGCTTCAGGAGTGTTATTTTACTAAATTTGGAAGGGTTTCTTTGAATCGTAAGTAAAAAACTCGGAATCACCCACTCACACTAATTTTTCTCCCTTGGATATGGTTTTCACAAAGTCACAATGAGTCTTTTTCATTTGTGTTTTCTTCTTTTATAGGTCATGCCATAAATTCCCTATTGCGCCACAATTTTTTGATCATCTTTTTTTTTTTTCGGTTGTTCTCTGTATCAGTGTGATGCTTTATCTGTGTGGTCACATTTCTCTAGTGTGCAGTGTATTCAGGTTATTTCATACCAACTACTATCTATTTCACGCGATATTAGCTAATTGCATGTTTAGCACTTATCCATCTACTGTATCTTTTTGAATTTTCTTATTTTTCCAATTTTTTCTTTCTTTTTTTAGCTCCTACTATATACACTATGTACAATTGTATTTTTTTTCACTGCAAATTACTAAGGGGTACTAGGTCAACTGTCCCTATACATTTTCAATCAACTTCCATTAACTAATCCTTGAATCTCTTTTCCTGCTAGACCCTACAACTGCACAACACCTCCATTTGTGATATATTTTATCTCATATGGCACTAGCCAATGCATCCTGAATTTTCCTGGATGTTGTAAGTATTTCTTCTCATAGAGAAGAACCATATCTCCTTCCTTAAATTTTTTATTTTTAATGTTTCTATCATGATAACCTTTGTCTTTGGTTTTATGTACTTCATGATGGAAACCGGCCAAAACCTTGTCCTCTTCTAGTTCCATGAGTTGAGAAAATATTTCTTGTACTATGCCTCTTTCTTTCATGTTTGTAATGGTTGAAACACATAGACTAGGTATCAAATATTCTAAAGGGACTATTGCTTCCTGACCATACACCAATCTGAAAGGTGTTTTCCCTATGAGTTTCTTGCATGTGGTTCTATAGGACCATATACTACTAGTATCTTTAGATCCCAATCATCCTTGTTTACGTTGCAAATTTTAGTTAAGGTATTCTCCAATATTTTATTAAATGCTTGCACAGTTCCATTAGCATGAGGATGGTATGGAGTTCTCTTTTGATGGTGTATTTCAAATTCTTCAGTCATTTCCTGAATGGTATTATTGATAAAATGAGTTCCCTGATCACTCATCAAAATTCTAGGGCATCCAAATCTTGTAATTACTTGTTCAAACAGAAAGTGCGTTGTAATTTCTGCACTGCAATATTTTACTATTGTTTCTTCATCCCATTTGGTTAGATATTATGCTGTTGTAATGATGTACCTTTCTCCTGATCTTCTAGTTAGTGGGTTGATTTTTCCTACCAAGTTCATTTCCCATTTTTCAAACACTTTAAGGGTTCCCTAAGGTTTTAGGGGCATCTCATCCCTCATATATGGATTTCCTACCCTTTGAGAAACATCACAAGTCTGGAAATATTCATTTTCATCTTTAGAAACTGTTGGTCAGCATAGCCCTACGTGCAATATTTTCTGCATAATGGATTTTTCTGAATAGCTTCCTCCATCTATTCCTTCATGTGTTTCTGCCAATATGATAGGATGTTCATATTTCATGACACATCTCCTTATAATATTATCTGCACCTAGTTTATATAAGTGTCCTTCAATAAGTTGGTAATATGCATCTCTAACCACCAAATTCCTCTTCTACACAGTGTTGTATTCCTTTGGGGAAAATCATGTACTAAAAAATTTAATGATATCAGAAAAGTATTCATCAACAATCTGCACTGAAAAGAGTTGTGCATCAGGAAATGTTTCCTCCAAGCTTCTTGGTTATTCTCCATTAGTTATCCTGGACAAATTATTTGTCCCTACATTTAGTCTTCCAAGTTTTATTTCTACCTCAAAATCAAACTCTTGAAATAACGACAACCATATACACATTCGCCTCCCCAACATTGGCTTGTTGACCAAGTAACTGAGAGAAGAGTGATCTATGAACATTTCGAAATGTTGGCCTAATAAATAATGTCTGAAATTTTGTAATGCATACGCCGTATCCAAACCTTCTTTCTTTTGTATTATAATTATGTCCTAAATCTGAGATTTTCCTACTTGCAAATGCTATTGGGTGATCTATGTCACCTTATCCTAGTTGTGCTAGTACTGCTCCAAGTGTTATTTAAGAGGCATCCACATTAACATGGAACTCTTTTGACCAATCTGAAAACACTAGAATTGGTTTTGTCACCATTTTCTCTTTTAAGATGTTGAAACTTTGTTGGCACACATCATTCCATTGAAACTTTATATCCTTCTTTACCAATTTCTCCATGGGCATAATAATCTATGCGTAGCCCTTTATGAACTTTCTATAGTAGCCTGCATGATCTAGTGTAACTCTTAATTGGCGCACTGACTTAGGTGGTGTTAAATTAACAATGACAACAATATTTGGAGGGTCAACCAATAGACCCTATTTACAAACCACATTACCTAGCAGAATTCCAAATGGTGTGTTGAATATGAATTTCTTAAAGTTAAGATAAATTTGGCATTTTCTACACCTGTCTAGGATTAATCTTAAAACTTCAACATGATATTTTAATAGGCTAAATATTTTCCAATCATCCAAATAAACCTCCAAAAAATTATGTATAAAATATTTAAATGCGGCTACCACTACTCTTGAAAAATAGCAAGGGAATTTTCCAATCCAAAGGGCATCACTGTGTATTGGCATGACCACCATTCTTTGGATAATGTAGTCTTATAATGATCCTTTGGTGCTATTCTTATTTGGTGATACCCTGAAAATCCACCAATAAATGAGTATGTTTCTTGTCCTCCTGCATTTTCTAGTACCTCATTTCTAAATGGAGTAGGGAAGGGATCATGCAGACAAGCATCATTGAACTTTCTGAAGTCTACAAAGATCCTTATCCCCCCATGCTTCTTCTCCTGAACTAACATAGGGATAATCCACTTAAATTCTTCAACATCTTCTATTATACTAGCCTCTAACATTTTATCAATCTCTACCTTAAATTTCTATTTATATACTAGATTCAGCCTATAGGGTCTCTTTCTTATTGGTCTAGCATCTAGTCGTAGAGGGATTTTCATTTCTCCAAGTTCTCCTGCTACCCCTTTCATTTCTGACAACATTGTTGGAGATAGATCACTATATTCATGCAGTGGTTCTGTAATTCTTTCCATTATCTTGTTGTCCCAATAGTCACCAATACTTGCAATTTTTTGATTCTCTTATGTTCCAATATTGACTTTCTCTATCTTCAGTGGTGCAACAAATTCTTCTAACTATAACTGTGGGCCTTCTACTTCTCTTTCCCCTTCAACTTCTATTCTCTAAATATCGCGTTGGTTTTCTTTTGTTGGGTCATATTCTATGATGTGGTAACTGTTAGTCCTTGATTTTGCAATGATTGTTGAAAGATTCTTTTCCCTGCCCTATCCTTTCCTAGCATTCCTTTACATTATGTTTTCTTCTTCTGTAGTTTTAAAAGTGTGTTTTCATTATCCTTTTTGAGTGTTTTAACATGCATTAGTGTGATTAATCTTAGAGCTAGACATTAAGGATCTCTCCATCAAATCATAATTCCTTTCCTTCGTTTTAAATTTGAAATTTTTCTATAGGGAAAAGGCGTTACAAGAATAACACTATTCTTGTAGTGCCAGGAGTAATCATTATTTTTTATGCGCCAACTTCACAATATCATGTTGGAGAAATGCATGAGATCCTTTCCTAGAAGCTAACATCATTGATTATTAAGATCAGGTCGTGAATTCAGTTATGATACTCATTCGAATATTATGGTTTGTACTTATCCATTATTATATCAGATCACATGTTTTCTAGTTTCATATCATGATTGTTGGTAGATGATACCCGAGCCCTTCATTGTGCTCATGTGTTAGTTTATTCGAGCTTTGCAAGTGGTAAATATCTTCTACAAGCAATCCTATTATCATAGGTTTTAAGTGTTGCTAATAGAAACCCTAACCAGTCTCTAAATTTCAGTAATTATAATCTACACCATGGCATAGTAGAAAAGAGGGAAAATTACTCAGTTGGAACTAGAGGGTGTAGAATATCTCGAGGCTTACCTAGAGATTTCAGAAAAATTCAAAGATGCAAGGTGGTTTAAATTCTGTTCAACACTCCAAGGTTATCATGAAAAACTTTCTTTGATGTTTGCACAAAATTTCAATGGATTTGAAACATTGGTGGGTAAGGTTCTCCTACATGTGACAAAACACTCAATTGGGAGTGAATCCAGGTTATCTATGTATGGAGAAACATTGTGGAAGAAATACAAGATGCCTATGGAATTTGTAAACCATTTTTTACTCCCAGAACGCGAAGACCCTAATTGGAGTCAGGGTATCCCATAGAGATGGATAAAAAAGGAGTGGTAGACTTCTTTAATGGTGATTCACAGGTACATTACATGTGAAGGACAATTTTCCCTTATCCATATTTATCACATTAGGTTGTTGATGCATTTGAATGGTGATATCCCTCTTTGTTTCCCTTCTTTTTGTTAAAAATCCTGTCAAAAATGTCTAAAAGGATATGATCTCACTCTGCAACTGCTAGTAAGAGTCGTTTTCACTAAAGACTGATTAAAACCTTGGTTATGTATGCTTTGGGAGAGTCCAACACCCTTGGGACTGGTTAATTGAATCTCTTGAACTTCAAGAACATAAACCTAAGCATTAAATTTCTCCTAAACAAAAATGTAAAAAAGAAAATAAGGTTTCTAAAACCCTTGTTGTTACAAGGAAAGAAAGTTCCCCTATGGCCAGATTGACTCGATCCAACAAAAGAAAGATGATATTGAAGAAGGAAACAAAATATTCAAATAAAAAAAAAACAAGTAGAAGTGGATTTTCAATTTCAGAATGAGTTGCTTGTTCCAAAACAGGAGCCCGAGGACTGCAAAGAAAACCATATCACAGGATAAAAAAAAAAAATCTTAGACAGACCATGAAGAAAAAAGAGGAACCCATTGCAGATGATAAAAATAAGAAATTGAGCTAGAGAAGGAAGGATAAACCAGTGGTTAACTATCCTAGAAGATCTAAAACTAGAGAAACCAATAAGTTGAGATTGAATTCAAAGGCCATATAGGCCATATTCAATCCTTCTATTAAGACATACAATGTAATTTTCATCGATGATGACATAGTGGAAAGTGTAGGAGAGGAAAAGGGACAATCACCTGTAACTTCTTCACATAAGTTGAAAAATGTTAAATTGGATCCTTAAGATGAACATTTTAATGAACCTGTGGAGAAACAAGTAAATCTCTGAAAAGTGTAAAAAAAAATGCAGGGCAGAAATCAATACAGGCAGTACTCTATTTTGTTTCCCTATTTTATTCTTTATCTTCAAGAGAAGCTTTGGAAACTATGGAGATGAATTGTTTGAAACCAAAATAGTATTTTGTTGGTAACAAGCCCCTTCACAAAACCTCTCTTGGTTTTTACACAACTATTAGATTGTGAGAGATTCAAATATATCTTTGAGGCCTATTTTTCAGAATTTCACAAAAAATGATTTCGTGTTTTAGTCACTAATTTTGGGCGAGGTTTAGGAGAAGCCGAAGATGAATTTTTGGAAACCAAAAGATTTTTTTATTGGGAATGGTTCCATTTAAAAACAACTCTCTCATTATTTACACAGATATGATGGTTGTGGAGATACGAAGAGATATTTGGACCCTATTTTTCAGGAATTTGCTAGATGTTTTTTCCTAAAATAACTCATAGACAACAGTTGATGAGCCACCTCATCAATTCGACTTGGAAATCAGATGTGATATCCTCCTTGATTATTTGAAATAGAAAACTAAATATGGATGAGGATGTTTTCATATCCATTTCTTTTGGATCTTGATAATTATGTACTCTTTCTATATAAACTCTATAGAAGGAGAAGTTAAGGGTGGATTTGGTTGGGAACCATTGCTCATTTTTTAGTAGATATTGTAAGACAAAGAACTGCTTCATCTTGATACTAAATGGAAAAGGCTATATGATGGTTAGATTTCAATTGTTTTCTATATTTATATCTTTTTCTTACTTGAATGCATGTTAATCTATTGCAAAGCATATAATGTATCTTGGTTGTGAGTAAGCCAGTGAAGAAATTATTGTTTGCTTATTCATAATCAGATTTGTTTTCAAGTACTTTCTTATTTCTTCTTAAATGATATTTATGATCAATAGTTTCATGTGTGAGTGTACAAATTGAAAACTTGCATACTTCTTTATCTTTCTTATTACTTTTCCATCTGACCATTGGATTGACTACCATTTACTAAGTCAATGAGATGTGAATTTTCTCTTTCCTATTTGAGTTTAATACTATTAGATTATCTTTGACCCAACCTTCAAACCATTTCAAAAACTCATTATAAATCGTATTCTGACGCAGACCTCCCCAACCCTCAGGCCGAAGTCCGATCACAGGATTGTTCTTTACCTTCTTTGAGCCGGATCGACTCTTTCTATTCCTTGCTCGAATCTCAATTCGATCGATCCACAGGTCCTTTCAGAAGCTCCCCTGCGCGACCAACACTAAGTGCGAGCTCCACTTCTCCATGCGACCACAACACTATGACCAAGGCCTAACCCAAAAGGTACTTGTCACAACTCGCCACTGGCGAATTCGTGAGTCGAGGCTCTCGACTCTCCCTTTTCAATATCGCGATAACTGAAATCATGAAATGGGTATAGCTCCTCTTTTATCAGTGTCTCTCACGTGTGACCACTAGCTAAGCTTAATGCTAGCTCCTCTCACTACTCGCCGCTTCATGAGTTCAAAGGTTGAACTCTCGTTCCTTCCTTGTGCAATCCTCTGAGACTTGAAAGTCAGTGAAGGTTGACCTTCCTTTCACACTTATCGCAACTCGCCACTTCATGATTTGTAGCGTCCAACCTTGGCACCGTCCCTTCACAAACCCCCGAGAAGCGATATTTACTTTCCCTCTCGCGTTCTCGCTACTCACGACTTCACAAGTCGAAGGGTTGACCTCTCATGCCCTTACTCTGCGAATCCCCGAGACGTGAGAATTCAATGGAGTGTTGACTCCTTTTCCCATGCGACGCGTGTCCGCCTGTCAACCACATAGGCCCCACCTTGAGGTTCTGCCACGTTTCCACACTCGTACCTCGGCTCTCAGCACTTCGCGACTTCTGATGTCGAGAAGAGGTTCTCTCAACCTCCGGACCTCTTAATGTGCGATACGCGTGATGAAGCTCCTAATCCAATGGTCCGCCCTTGACCTAGATCCAATGGCTATCCTTTCTCCTCACGATTTTTCCACTCGCGACATGGAGCACCCAACTCCGAGGCTCTCACCTTGTGAACCTCCGAGTTCGCGAGATCCCTTGATCTCTGCCACCTGTCCTCCTCAGATGGATGGTCCTAATCTTCTCGCGACTTCACCACTCGTGAAGTCGAAGGACTTCCCTCTCTGACCTCCGATGTATGAATCCTTGATAGAGAGGATCTTGTGACACGTGTCCTTCTTCCAATTGGATGACTCAGATTCTTTCGCTATTTCGGGACTTCACACCTCACGACCTCGCGAATCTTGATGCAAGAGTTTTGACCCTTCAACTCGCGAATCCACGAAATGAGATTACACGAGTGATCCAACGATCCGATTTATCCCGAGCTTGCACTTGAAGAATGCTTGTCGTAACTCCCCTACTCCTCTACAAGATCTGACGGCCCTCAGAACTTCACAAATTCTCCACGGATAATTTCAACCGTCCAATTCCTTCTTAACAACTCCTACAAAATGAACAAGTATGCCTTCACAAAACTTGTCCACCAACAAAACAACGTCGCTATGCCTTCTTTCAACACTTCAAGACACTAGCCCTCTTGAGCTTCTCTTCGACAACGTCGAAGAATCTATCCCTTCTGAGCTTTCTCCACAACTCGAGTCTTGAAGAAGACTCCTGCACGCACTTCTTGCAGCAACCCTTCAATACTTCCAAGTATTTAATTCTTCGACTCTGCACACTCTCTTTGTGGCAGCAGTCTTTCAACAACTCCCTCAGATTGTAAGCTCTGAGAGTCTACTCGGCCTGCACACACTTTGCTGAGCTCCTGTACTCAACTTGCACTTCTGCAAGAATGAGAACAATGTTATCCCTCCTGAGCTTTCAGAGATTGAAACTTTGAACCCTTCAACACACTCCTTGCGAACGATTTCGCTACACTCCTTGTAGAAAAACTCTTGCTCAGGCAGAGAAACAATTGAAACTCATTCCTTCCTCTCCCTCTCTTCAGATTTTAGACATTCAATAAGAAATCATTCATACATATCATAATAGCAAATGCATAATTAGAAAGAGTAAAATAGCTATGAGCATAACATTCAATTATGCATACACATAAAGTGTTTGAACACCATGAGTCTGAATCAAAGCTTCATATATTAATCTCAAAACTTCTGTACATGGGTTCTTCTACACAACTTTCTGCTCTCCTATGCTCTCTGCTCTTCTCATAATCATAATAATATTACAACCATACAATGAGGGTGTCTATATCCCATTTCCCTCCTCGCTCTAAACTGTCAAATCTAGAACTTTAAAGCTACCTACCTACATTAACTATGCATAAATGCCTCTTAATCCTTCAGACGAGAG